>APFE030182413.1:1152-16544 GCA_000404065.3 Pinus taeda
TTTTTTTTGCATGGCTTAACATAGGTCTTTTTGAGTTATTCCAATTGGAATATGGACCTAAGACATCCTAGTTAATAAAAAATTTTGTTTCATCTAATTTGGATTTGATTTTATTGGTCATTAAACCCTCATCATTTTCACAAGATTTTTTAGCGAATCCATCCATCTCCCGACTTTGGTTTTGATTTCTGAGTGATCCTAGGAATTTTCCCGCTCCATTTCACCCATAACACACCTTCCTAGGCCTCCCATCACCTCCAACAGCTCACATTTTTCTCTCGATTCTATCATGTAGGTTTCTTGTAATTCCTACAGGATCGTCCTCTAGGTTTCTAGTACATCCTATAGGTTTTCCTAAAATGTTTTTTTTTTTGGCCAAATTGATGGAAAACCTCTAGGAAGTAACCAAAAGCCTCCCAAGGGTCTCCCACACCATCCAACCATATCCTAACCCTTCCATCCAACCTCCAACATCCTTAATTCACCTTCCACATCACCAAAAGACATTAGTTTGCATACTTCATTTTGCATGAAAAAAACAAAAAGACAAAAATAGATTTATTTTAGTCCTTTTACTTGCACATTAGTGATGTTTTATTCTTATTACTTCCATTATTAGATAGTAGCATTTGTTTCATGATTATTTAGCATTATTGCAAAGCATAGTTTCTTGGCAGTTAGTTAGAAAATGGTGTGTTTTAGCATTTGATTTCAATTTATTTCCTTGTACTTTCTTTCTTGCTATAGGTTAAGGTTCCATTCCAAACATTTCATTTTCTGCAATTAGTTTAGGATTTGACTTCAGTACATGAACTCAATTACATCATGATAGAAAAGGAAGGACACATTGTATGCCGCACATATAGTGTCGACACCTCTTAAGTTTGTAAGAACCTTGGGTTGATAATTAAAGTTGGTAGCCTTGGGAGTTGCAACATTCATACTGAGGCTCATCAAAAGTTCAAGTGATGGAATGGGTGATGGCGTGGGCATTTTTTCTCCTTTTCTTATCCATTGCACTGCCTGCAGTGACAAACCCACAAGGCTGAGGTGGCAATAAGTTGATGTACAACTTCAGCATCAAGGCCATGCACATGCTCATGCCACGTAACATGATCATTGAAATCCCAGAAAATGCCAGGGATCATATTCTGTCAGGCGTCATTGGTGGGTCGTGACTATTCAACTATCTTAGCTTTGTCTCCTCTATTCTCCTCTCGCTTGAGAACAGATTCATTGATCCAACTAATCAGGTGCTCATCATATGTAGCAAGGGATATGAGTCTTCCTATCTAGCAGCTGACAACAATGTGCATGTCGAAGATGTGCCTCGGTCCTTAATCATGTTTTTGCAGTCTTCCATGGGATATTTCTTCCACAGCTAGATCAGTCACCTAAATATAATATATATTTTTTTATCGTGATGTTGTCTTCCACCACTACCACTCACAACTTGCAGTGACTCTTCACACTACAAATGGTGGCTTTAATGATATCACTTGTTGTCTCTCTCACTCTTCTAAGGATATGTAAAGTATGTGTAATGGCAGCATTGGATATGGTTCTAGATTTTAAAATGAAGGTAATTTTTATGACAGAAATGGCCATGGCTTTGGCTCTCATTCTTGCTCTCACTTTTTTAAGGCTATGCAAAATACATTTAACGATGGTGATTTTAAAGACAATAGTGGTTCTGGTTCTGGATTTTTTGAGGCTACCTAAAAGACTTACAATGATGTTGATTTTAATGACAAGGGTGTATTTAGCTCTATATTTTCTAAGGTTTTCTGAAATACTTATAATTATGATGTTACTAATAGTACTCAATATGGTTGTGGCTTTTCAAGGGGTATCCACAAGATTTGAAATGATGGTGACTTTAAACACAAGATGAGCTTTGGATCTTGCTTTGGGATTTTTATATAGACTTCAAATGATGGTGATTTTAAAGACAAGAGGAGCTTTGGATCTAGCTCCGAATTTTCTATATAAACTTAGAATTACTGTGATTTTAGAGACAAAAAGAGCTTTGGATTTTTTATATAGACTTAGAATGATGATGATTTTAATGACCAAGCTAGCTCTCGGTCTAGCCCTAACTTTTCTAATTGTATATAAGAGACATACAGTGATGGTTATTTTAATGACAAGTCTACCAATGGTTGTGGTCTTTCTAAAGGTATCTAAAAGACTTAGAAGGATGGTAATTTTAATGACGAGACTCGTTTTGGTTGTGGATTTTCTAGACAAACTTATAATGATGTTGATTTTTATGACCAGACTCGCTATGGATTTTCTAAGGATATATAAAAGATGTACAAGGATGGTGATTTTAATTACAGGACTCATTGTCAATGTTTCTAAAAGTTTCTAAAAAACTTAGAATGATGGTGTTGATTTCACTAGCTCCGACTCTCGTTGTGGGTGTTTTAATATTCAGTGATTTATGCTTAATTTTAAGATTCCATGTAACGCCCTCCTCCTATATCTACCCAAGTAATCATCCAAATAGGGTAAACATGTTACGAGAGGCTAATATGATATGATTCAACCTCCTAGGTATCCTTAAAGAAGTGGAATCGATGAAAACCCATTAAACATATATTTCACATTAGAAACAACACTCCCAGGAGCCATCCCAACCACACAGGATCATGCCCCTAGATCCCACTGAGTTTTTAAGATATTAAACCTATGGCACTCCCATGCTATGGGCTTGCAGCATCCAGAGAGCTCTCGACACTCCCACAAGCCTGCATGCCTACGTCCAGGGACTATTTCCAGCAAACCTGTGCCAAAGTCCATGGGATTTAAGGCACTTTTCAAGCCCATAATTCTGGCCACTTTTCAAGCCCAAAATTCATTAAAAACATGATGAAAAGACTAATAAACCAAAAACTAACTCTAGGACTAGGCCTAACCATCTAGAACTGGGACTGACATTCTGTCAAACACTTGGCATCAATACAATCTAAATCTAGGATACAAGACATAGCATGAATGACTGAAAACTCTTATAGCACATGACAAGAAGGATTAGCACCTTCTCCCTTGAACTATTATGACATCAATTAGGTCTTGCATCCATTATCCTTTTAGTTAGAAGTAAATACATGAAATAACCATGATAGTAACCAGACATATAACTGTGCTTATAACCATCATTCAACCATGAAAATAATAGTGAGATATCAGCCATTAAATCCACATATTAATAAGTACAAAAGCAAGAGAAATTAGCTTTTATTAAACATAGGCAAATTTGACCAGGTTTATGACTTCCACATACAACTCGACCATAGACTTGGCTGAACCAAATCTTTCTTTCAGCCAATCACCTACATGCCTTATTCCAAGCATGAATGTGGGATCTCATGGATAAACCAATCCAAAAACAACCAAGGGAATCTATAGGTTAAACCGCCTCCACTCTCACCAAACCGCGATCACACCAAAACTGGTGCTCCGATCACAAAACTGAACCAAACTTGGAATGCCATCTGGAATCCATCACTATCCTTGAGGAAATTTTTGTCTCCTTGTCTCTCAGCCTTTACCACAATCCAATCTTGGATCACTAGGCCCTAAACTGAGACACCTCCCTCAGGCTTTACCATGTATCCCACCAAAATTGATCAAGGGATTTCAACTGATTTGGGAATGAACCTTGAGACCACCTCCACCCCGAATTCCGAAATCTATCCAGTAATTCCAAAGCTCAAAATTGAGATCAACATCCACACACACCATGGCATCTGGAAAAAGGAAATGCTAGGCTGAAAACCATTGTCATAACCCAACAAAACCATGTCACTGATAGCAAGAGAACCATACACCAACATCCAAAGTCATGCATGTAAAAACCAGCTAGAAAATCACAAATGCAATATGTTACCTGCAAGTATTCCTGCAAAAGTTGCTTGATCCTTCTCTTCCTTGCTTGCTCCTTGCTTTCCTTCCTTCCCTTTTGCTTTTTTTTTCCTTCCTTGCCCCAAAGCTAGAGTGCCCCAAGAAAACTCTAAGTGTCCAAGAGTGAGAGAGAGAGAATAATGAGAGAGCTCCAAAAGTAAACTGACAAAAGGCTAAAAAATTGATCCTCAAAAGCCTTTTTATCAATTATGCCTCTATTTTCTTCAATTTCCATTATTTTCCTTCAATTTACTCCTCACATGCAACATGTGACCTTTCACCTTACTTTTCTCCTATTTTCCTTTATTTTCATAAATAAATGTGTCAAAAATGCCTTTTTCCTTTTAATGCCTTTTCCTTTGCCTTTGTCAATTAACTTTAGCCATAATCACATCTAGTGATGCCCACTAGGATATCTTTCCCCAACATTCAACTTGGAATCGTGGTCTTATTTTTCCTTTATTAACTTTTATTACATGAAACTTTCACCAGGGTTGTTACAGAACCCTCCCCCTTGGGGAACACCTTTCTCAGTGTTAAACCACACTAAGACCTCAACAAAACCATTGAAAAGAAAACATAATGCCCATGGAGCTTTATAACTTAGCTCATTGTAGTATTTACAATGAATTACCTGCTCAAAAGCAAAACATCATGACAAGATAACCACCATACTGCTTATTGGAGCTTTATAACTTAGCTCGTAACAATAATTACATCCATATACATATGTACAACCAAAACATCAACAAAACATATGCCAAACATATACTAAACGTCAAACCAAAAATTATTTTCCTCAATCGGAAAACAATGAAGGATACATGGCCTACATCTGATCTGCCATCTCCCATGTATCTTCTTCAATCCCAAAGTGCTTCACTACACTTTAACTTGCTCTATGAATTTGCTTCTGAGCATGAGATAATTATGTTGCAATATGCACTAGGGCTCTGACTGGAACTCTCCTTCTTGCTCCACTTGCAATATAGACCAATCAATAACATGATCAACATATTTAACGTACTTCTTAAGCAATGACACATGGAAAACATCATGGACTTTCAATGTTGGAAGAAGTGCAAGTCGATAGGCCACTGGTCCAATCCTATCAAGGTTCTCAAAAGGCCCCACAATACCGTGGTGCCAACTTGGCACATGATCTAACCCAACTAGAAACTCCTTGAATGCCCTGTGTTGGTCTGCGTAACTCTTCTATCTATCCTGTGTTGCCTTTAGATTCTTATTTATAACCTGCATTTCATGTTCCATATTTGTCAACATATTTGGTCCAATAAGTACCCTATTCATTGGATCACTCCAGTTGATGGGAGTATTACAACTTCGCCCATACAATGCCTTGAAAGGACTCATCCTCAATGACTCTTGATAACCATTGTTGTATGCGAACTAAACCAATGAAATATACTCCTACCATCTCCTTTGTTGGTGCATCACGTACATCCTCAGCATATCCTCCAAGAAATTGTTGACCCTCTATGTCTCTCCATCTGTCCGTGAATGATAAGTTTTACAAAAGGCAAACTTTGTACCTAAGCCTACAAATAGTTCCTTCCAAAACTTGGAATTGAACTTCGCATCCTTGTCTAACACAATCTTCTTCGGAACACCATGTAATCTCATAATCTCTCTAATGAAATCATGTGCCACCTAACTGGCTAAATATGTAGTCGTCACTGGAATAAAGTCAGCTACCTTGCTCAACCTGTCAACCACGACCATAATAGAATCATGTTTTCTCATTGTCCTCAAAAGAATTGTAATTAAATCCATGGAAATTACCTCCCATTTCCATTTTGGAATAGCAATAGCTTGTAATAGACCACCTCGATGCCTGCATTTTGTCTTCACCTGCAAATAATCCAAACACCTAGCCATGAACTCTTCCACTTCCTTCTTTAGATTAGGCCAATAGTAGAATTTATTTACCATCGTCAACGTCTTCTGATATCCTGGGTGACCAGAGTATGGCTTGATGTGAAACTCCCTCAATATAAGATTCTTGATCTCATTGCAATTCAGCACGTAGATCTTGTCCCTTAATCTCATTAAACCATTTGTCATGAGATGATAGTATGCATCTTGATCACCTATACCTATATATGTACATGTACTCTGTTGTAACCTGTTATAATCTCCATATATTTGGCATCTCATTTTCCTACCTGTAAGATCCTATCCTATAAATTTGTCCCATAAGAGCTCATAACTATTATATGATTCACTTGTACCTTCTTGCTAAGAGCATCTGCAACTTGGTTCTCCTTACCCTTAATGTATCTAATCTCGAAGTCAAACTCACTAAGGGTAGCCAACCATCTAGCTTACCTAACATTTATATTTGGTTGGTCAAATAAGTATCTCAACCCACTGTGATCGCTCATCAATATAAACCTCTTTCTAATAAGATAGTGCCTCCACATCTTTAATGCATGTATGAGCATTGCTAACTCAAGAGCATGCATTGGATAATTATTCTCATGCTCATTCAGTTTCCGTGACTCATAGCACACCACATGTCATTTCTACATAATGACTCCACCAAGTCCTCCCTTGCAAGCATCTATACACACTACAAATTCTTTTTTGGATCTGCAATATTTAACACTAGTGCATGTGTCAACAACTACTTGAGCTGCTCAAAACTAGTTGCACATTCTTCTATCTCTTTGAAATTCTTACCTTTCCTCTGCAATGATGTGATAGGATATATAATGTGTGAGAAGTTCCTAATGAACCTACTGTAGTAACCTGCCAATCCCATGAATGATCTCACCTCATCCACATTCTTAAGAACTACCCACTACATGATGGCCCTTATCTTTTCTGGATCTACTGTTATGCCTTCCTTGGAAACAACATATCCCAAGTAATGCACTTATGTTTGAAAGAAGTTTCACTTGTTAAGCTTAGCATACAATTGATTCTCTCTTAAAAATATCAACACTGCTACTAAATGCTCAGCATGCTCTTCCTCATTCTTTGAACAGGTGATCATGTCCTAAGTGGAAAAAATGCTCAAATTTTGAATTGCTCAGAATTGGTTGAAACCATAATGACGGGATAGGCCTCATCGAAATGATCCTGTAACCTCGAATGGCACTCAAATATGACACTGTATGTGAAAGTTATTCAAGTTTGAAATTCACAATTTCATTCAAAAGTCTATTTTGACTTGGGTTGACTTTGAATAAAAAATATTTTAATATGAATATTCTAGGAATATTCCTTGAAATATTTTGGGAATATTCTTTGAAATATTCTAGGAATTTTCCATGGAATATTCTCTACGAGCGAATCATATGCTGACACTTGGCATTTAGTAGTTGGACAGGAGATTGACAGTGTATGATGTGGAAAATTAATGGACACCATGTGCCCTGCTTGGAGGCCGCCACGTGGCCCCAAGACCACAAGTTATTGTGGAAAAAATTTTGAGAGTTCGGAGGAATCGACCCCAAGTCAGGTGGCTGCCAGCCCACAGGCCCGACCAGCCCACCTACGTAGTGGTTCTTAACAAATTCTGTCCATGTTGCAAACATAAATTTTAAACAAAGGCAAGTTTGCGGTGGAAAGGGGCTAGCCCCTTATCCATAAGACCAGGGCTCAGAACCATAGGTCAATCACCAGCGGTGATGGTTACGTGACGGTTATGGTTGCATGTGCCCAAGTCTTAGTAGTGGTTTCGTTAACGATGAATGCCACGGTTTCATAACCGTTAGCTCCACGATTCCACCGGTGGTGGGTTAGTCGGTCCATGTGACCACTACACCCCTTAACATTCAATGCCACCCAAACTGCGCAGTCAAGTCTGGTGGAATCTGCCAGTTTAGGCGCTTTTTCCAAAATTAGCGAGCCTAGTCCAGTTACTCCAAGTTTAGTGGAGTTTCTTTAAGGCAGATTGGACAAAAACTTTTTGAGGTCATAACTTTCATTAGGGAGATACTTTTGGAGCAATTTTTTTTTTTTCATTTTGGATATTCTGAGCATTCCAGAGCCAATGGTATAGGTTTCAGAGCCAACAAAGCTCATCTTCAGGTGTTTTTTCAGCAAAGAATCTTGGATAGCCATAAGGGCCTAGGGAGTGTTGGAGTGATCGTATATTGAAAATAAAATCAACCCCTCATTTCAGATCAGATGGTATCAGAGCAAGTTGCTTGATTGACAGAGCAATCTATTTGCTTGTTTGACTTGAAAGGTGTTTAAACAGTACAAAAGATTTCACTATTTGATTATTTGTAAACTGACTATTGTTTGAGTTTGCAAAGGTGAAATGAAAGCTATTGTTAGCCAAGTCCAGGAGAGGACAAGAAGGAAGAACAGTTGAAGGCATTTTCCTTACCCCAAGGACCTCAAGGCAATCCTTGAAGCATAAGAGGTTTGTTTGCAAAAAGGGTTGTTTGAATAAGAGATTGACTGTGTAGTCATTTGGTGCAGTCATTTGGTTCAGAAATTTGTTAATAGATTCTGAATTTTGTTGAAGTTATTTTGTTCATTTTTATAATGACAACTTCCATAAGTGAGTCCTAAAAATCATCCTCCTTCACAAGATTCTTCGATGAAGGCTTGAAGCAATAATTTTTCATCATAATGAATATGGTGAGAGAAATATATGAGGATGAAAGAAAGAGCACTAGACTTCAAGAGCAGTTGAATTCCATGAGGGAAGAGAAACAGTTGCTTTCTAACCAATTGCAGGAAATGGAAAGCCAACTTCATATTGCAAACATGAATCTGGAAAGGATGCATGAGTTGGAGACACAACTCCTTGTTGCCAAAGAAGCCTTAGCCAAATATCAGCTTGAAGAAGAGGTAAGTAATTCTAGTTTGTCTTCAAATTCTTATAAGAATTTTTATGTTGGTTCTTTTGAGAAACATACCAGAGGCATAGGGTCCAAGTTGATGTCCAAAATGTGATATGAAGGAAAAGGATTGGGAAAACATGCACAAGGTTTTGTTGAGCCAATAATGGTTGAGGAAAGGCATAAATATTTGGGTCTTGGCTATGGACAATCTTATGGAGAAAGTTCCAAAGTAGCCATGAAGGCAATTGAAACAGTTCCTAGAAGGAGTTTCATTTCAGGTTCTTTACCTCAAGGTTGTAAATATTGTATTCTTGGGGAATGCAATAGTTTGAAACATACTTTGCCGGAAGAAGGTGTGCATAAGCATGCACTTGAACCAGAAAGTTCTGAAAGCTCTAAAACCATTGAAGCGATTGATGGTGTTCCAAACGGAGCTTCTTCTTCATTTAAATCACCTCCTCATGAAGGTAATAAAGGTGAAAGGGAAAGGTATGAATCTGATTTAAATCATATTTCCTTTGATCATGTAAAGCATGGTAAATTTCCACATAGGCATTGTAATAGAGTTGCATGTTGTTTTTGTGGTTTGGTTAACCATGGTGTTTCTAGATGTTGGAAAAGAATGGCCATATACAGGAAAATTTTGAAGGAAAAGAGAGAAGAAGCCAAAGATCCATTGAACAGGGCAAAATATGTTGTCAAGGAGATGAACATGTGTTGTACTTATTGCCATAAGCAAGGACATACTGCTGAAAGGTGTTGGACTCTGAATCCAGCAATGCTTCCATGAAATTTGAAGAAGGTGGAAAAAGAGTATGGCAAGAATGGAAAGGAAGTTTCCATCATTGATATGTGTCAGGATGATCCACATGTTGATGTCAATGTGTAGTTAAAGGAATCGCCTTTGATGTGGATTGGTAAGAAATGGTTAGAGTTCTTATCCAATTAAAGTTGCATGTCTTTTGATTAAATGCATTTCTTTGCTAAGGGAATGCAAGTTGTGGGATGGAAAATTTGAGTATGGGACTCGCTTTATTACAGCGAAAGTATATTCATTTCAGCCTTGAAAGTACATGTACATGTGATCGAGGATCTTATACTTATGATTGTACTTAAGATAAAGTTGAAGGATGAAATGCATGCATCAGAATGATATGCATGAGCACAGGGATGATGATTTCCTAGTATTTTGAACATGTATGTGTGATTAACTTGTAAGGTTGATTACTTTGTTTTAAACATGCATGTAATGTGATATTGACTGGGAAAAGTTGTTTTGATCTCCAAGATTGTAAAAGGGAGATAATTATGAAGTGTCTCATCTTTGTAAAAGCATCATTTAAATTATTTTTGTACATGCTTGACTTGAAGGGTCAAATGTTTGAAAGGCATGATTTTGTTGACTTGTGATTTAGTCGATCATTTGTAACATGATGTAAAGACCCGATGATGATTCACAGGATGTGAAATTTGTTTCCTTTGTTGAAACAAGAATTTATTTCATCAGGTTATTATCTTCTTTCGACATCATCTATAGAAGAAGATTTGCAGCAGCAAAAGTCATGATGGTTACATTTGTGACTTTTTCATGGAAGTGGCTTAGAAGAGATGTTCAGCAAACTTCTGCAAATTTTGAATGAGTTCAAGGAAGACAATTCTTGATGGGAGGACAAGTGCATCTAGGAAGGGAAGTGTCAACTACCTTCGAGTTTTTGTTGAAAGGCACTAGCTATGCAGGCAAGTGTATGGAGGTTAAAAGAAGAGGGTGATGTACTCTCATCTGTTGTTCAGATAAGTAAATCAGTCTTTTGGGGTCCAAAAGATTCCCAATGGGGAGGAGTGATCAGATATTGAACAAGCAGTTTCTTTGGTTTTGTCTTTGGTTTTATTGTCATGCTTACAAGAACCTCCCACTCCAAAGCCTAAACAAAAATGATCTAGCTTATTTTGACAATTGCGGAATTATGTACTTGAAACAAATGTATGTGTTTGTTTTTTTCATCTATTTAAGTGCTTTAACTTGATTTGTTTCAGTTGATATTAAACATTATATCAGACATATAATGCAGCAAATAGACATCACACATAACAGCAAATTTAATAAGGAGTTCACCTCGATCTCATGGGCTACGTCCCTGTGAGCTCTTGTCAAATTGACTTGGCTCTTTGGGATTATGGCTTAAATTAATTTTACAAGTTCTACACTCAACTCCAGATGTTACTGAATTGAACCAATGGATTTAGGAAACCATCTACATCCCTATCAACGTTTTCCTCATTGTGCAAGCAGATCTAGGCTCCCTTGGACTTGATTCCTTCAGCAGGTGCACTGAGCTTCCCTGAGCTTCTTAATGGAACAAAATCCTTCAGAATTATTCAAATGTCTTTGGAACCTCTTCTACTATCCCAAACACATATCTGACATCAGCAAATCACTGTTCATTTGCTCAAAATGAGCACCACATCCCCGATCTAGGCCTTCCTCCACGGATGGCTCTGGGCTGCCTGAAACTTCCCTTCAGCATATCGGCCTTTAGAAGTCTCCAAATGCTTCTAAAAACACCTTCGTTGGATTCAAAAGATTCATTACAGTCAGGAACGACTATTTGTTTGCTGAGAATGGATACTGGTAGCTCCTGCAACAGCCTCCAACCCCTAGTGGCCCTGAGCTCCAAAATCTCCCTAGATGAAAATCTCCTTGAAGATGGCTTCTTCGGCTTCTCTAGCATGTTCGAATGGCTTCAGAAGGCCAAAATTAGCCTAGGTAGTCTCTTTTTTCACTATCTTAGGTCAAAAATCACTTCTGGAGTGCATTTACTCAGTTTTCCCTAGAAATACTCCACTAAATCTAGCTAACTCCACTTAACTGGAGTTAAATTTGGCAATTCCCGCCAATTTTGGAGGTCCTCTAGCGAAACTGTCAGGCTTACTGTAACCGTTGGCGGAAACATCTACATGTGACCAGGTTCCAGCGGATAAGGTTGGGGCTGGCGAATTGGTAGTTAACCGTAAATGTTGGCGCTAACCGCGGCGTGTGAACTATCGTTTGGGACCGCTGGCGGGTAAGACCGTTAGCGGTCCTTACCCCCACACTGCACAAAATTATAGCATAAATATGTTATGTTCCCATTGAATGTTAAGAACCATCGTTAGTGTAGTTGGTAGTGCACCTGACTTGCCCGTGAGAGGTCACGGGTTCGACCCCAGTCGACCCATAAAAATTTTATAATACCAATCCAGGGCCACGTGACGGCCTCCAGGCTTGCCACATGTCAGCTCCTGATTGGTCAACCTAGAAGGAATATTCCAGTGAATATTTCAGAGAATATTCCAATACCAATCAAAGGCCACATGGTGGCCTCCGAGCTTGCCACGTGTTAGCTCCTGATTGATCAACCCAGAAGGAATATTCTAGTGAATATTTTGGAGAATATTCCAAGGAATACTCCTCAGAATATTCTTTTTTTAATATTTCAAAAAATCAAAAATTTCTTGAAACTTGCAGTTTTACTGAACTTTTCAAAATGCGATAACTCCTTCACACAGTGTTGGTCTTTCGAATTATTCACGGTGCCGGATTTAGGAAGACGAGATCTATCCAGACATTAAGGTTTGACACTCTTTTGAACACTTTGAAATTTGAGCCATCACTGAAGTCCTAGATCAATATCTGATCACTCCAACACTCCTTACAAGAACCTCCCACTCCAAAGCTTAAACAAAAATGATCTAGCTTATGTTGACAATTGCGGAATTATGTACTTGAAATAGGTGTATGTGTTTGTTTGTTTTCATTTGTTTAAGTGCTTTAACTTGATTTGTTTCAGTTGATATTAAACATATATAAGTGATACTGATCTGAAAATGAAACTACTTGTTTTTGTTGTTCAAGGTATTCATTTCCATTAAATTATATGTGCAAATTGTTACTGATGCCTTGCAATTGAAACAAAGTGTTTTTGGTAAATTTCTGAGTCTTATGTGTTAATGAGCGTTATTTCATTTTACTGTTTATCATATCAAATCTGAAAAACACAGCAAGATAAAATCACATAATATAACACAACAACTGATAAGGTAGTTCACCCCTCCTGGGCTACATCAGTTGGGTCCAAGGCCCCAAAATGGGCATGTCGTTTCTCTTATTAGATGCTCAAAATGGTTATACAATGATAAGAAAGCCTAAACAGGCAAAATAAGTTGTGAAAATAAGTTCAAAACACAGAAAATAGTCAAAAATAGGTTTTGTTTCACCTCCAATGGTTAACCACAGCCCAATACAGCTCCAACACTCCCTAGGCCCTAATGGCTCTCCAAGCCTTGTTGCTGAAAAACACCTAAAGATGAGCTTTGTTGGCTCTGAAACCTGTACCATTGGCTCTGGAATACTTAGAATACCCAAAATCAAAAAAAAAAAAAAAAATCGCTCCAAAAGGATCTCCCTAGTGAAAGTTATGATCTCCAGAAGTTTTTGTCCAATCTTCCCTAAAGAAACTCAACTAAACTTGGAGTAACTGGAGTTAGGCCCACTAATTTTGGAAAAAGCGCCTAAAATGGCGGACTCCACCAAACTTGACAGTGCGATTTGGGTGGAATTGAATGTTAAGGGGTGTAGTGGTCACATGGACCGACTACCCCACCACCGACGGAACCATGGAGCCAACGGTTATGAAACCATGGCATTCACTGTTAACGAAACCACCGCTAAGACCTAGGCACATGCATCTGTAACCGTCACTTAATCATCACCGCTGGGGATTGACCTGTGGTTCTAAGCCCTGGTCTTATGGATAGGGGTTGGCCCCTTTCCACCCCAAACTTGCCTTTGTTTAAAATTTAAATATGTAATGTGAACATAGGTTGTTAAGAACCACTGCATAGGCGGGTCGGTCGGACCTGTGGGCTAGCAGCCACCTGACCCAGGGTCGATTCCTGCGAACTCTCAAAAAAATTTCCACAATAACCTGCAGTATTGGGGCCATGTGGCAGCCTCTGAGCAGGCCACGTGGCATCCATTAATTGGTCCACGTCATACATAGTCAATCTCCTATCCAACTATTGAATGCCAAGTGTCAGCATATGATTGGCCCACAGAGAATATTTCGTGAAATATTCCTAGAATATTCTTTTTTTAATATTTTTTTATTCAAATTCAACCCAAGTCAAACTCGACTTTTGCAAGAAATTGTGAATTTCAAACTTGAATAACTTTCACATATAGTTTCAGATTTGAGTGTCATTCACGACTACAGGATCTTTTTGACAAGGCCTATCCTGTCATTCTGGTTTCAATCAATTCTGAGAAATTCAAAATTTGAGCATTTTTTCCACTTAGGACATGATCACCTGATCACACCTCCCAAATGGGAAGCTTTTGGACCCCAAAAGTGTAGGTTTTAACCCCGTACAGAAATTACCTGCATACGAATTCTAAATCATAGGAAAAATAAAAATGCGAGAGCATAACACATAAAACACGTATACACAGAGATTTCCCACTGGATTCCAAAACTGGGACTACCAGCTTGATTTTTCATTATGTTCCTTTCAATGTTACAATACATATTTATACATGTCGAAGCATCCAATACCATGGACCGAAAACCATCGTGTCCAATACCATGGACTAAAAACCATCATGTCCAATACCATGGACCGAAAACCATCACGTCAAAAAAACATGTGTGAAAATCATGCAAAAAACCATAGGTGGGCGCCCAACCTAACATAGGGTCCAAAACCAAAATTTTCCGGGGCGCTGCCCGGACCCCATAAAGTGGGGTTACGGGTACCCCTCAAACCCCCTGTTAACTATGTGGAAAGAATATAACACAACCCAACAATCTCCCACTTGTTGTTTTCTTTCCACAGGGGGCCACAGGAGAGCTTAGTCATTTTTCCAGCCTGAAATGCCCATTGTTTCTCTACACCAAGAGAACTTCTCAGAGTTCACAGATTTTGTCAATGCATCTGCAGTATTCTATTCTTCAAAGTGTCCACCTTTACCAGCAACACCTTTTTGTCTTCTATCATATCCCTCACAAAGTGATACTGAACATCAATGTGCTTTGTCTTTGAATGATAAGCAGGGTCTTTGCCAAGAAAATTTCACTTTGGCTGTCACAGTCTATCCTTATAGCTCCCTATACTAACCCCATACTTGAACACAATCTCTGCAACCAAACTACTTCCTTGCTTGCATGAGTGGCTGCCATGTATTCTGCCTCTGGAGTTGATAGTGCCACTACAGATTGTTACTCATCCAACTGACTGCACCTCCAAATAGGTTAAACACATACCCACTTGTAGATCTTCTCTGATCCAAATCTCTAGCCCAGTCTACATCAACAAAGCCATGAATATCAACACTCTGTCCAATCCTGGTCTTCCTTGGTAGCACACCATAATCACTAGTGCCACGCAAATACCTGAAAACCCGCTTCACTGTTGTTCAGTGCTCCTTCCCTGGTTTTGACATAAACCTGCTCAATACTCCCACTGCATGTGCAATGTCTGGTCTAGTACAGACCATTGCATACATCAAGCTATCGACTGCACTTGCATATGGAACACGAGACATGTCCTCTTCCTCGTCTTGTGTCTTGGGACACTATTCAGCAGATAACCTCACACCTACAGGAATAGGAACCTTCACCG
>APFE030182413.1:18528-45098 GCA_000404065.3 Pinus taeda
TTTTTCATTATTTTCCTTTCAATGTTACAATACATATTTATACATGCCGAAGCATCCAATACCATGGACCGAAAAACCATAACGTCCAATACCATGGACCAAAAAACCATCGATCCAATACCATGGACCGAAAACCATCGCGTCCAAAAAACATGTGCGAAAATCATGCACAAAACCATAGGTGGGTCTGCCCAACCTAACATAGGGTCCAAAACCAAAATTTTCCGAGGCGCTGCCCTGGTCCCCATAAAGTGGGGTTACGGGTACCCCTCAAACCCCCTGTTAACTATGTGGAAAGAATATAACATAACCCAACAAAAAGCTCTCTGATTACCAAAAATGAAGACAAGGAGACTGATTCTCCACTCTTCCAACCTTGAAAACTGAAATCTTCCCAACTTCATCAAATTGATCTTCTCATTAAAAGATAAATTTTCCTATGAATTCACTAACCGACCATTGCTAAAATTCATTGAGTCATGATGCAGATTCTTGAAATTTGTAGAACAGCAACAATATTTTGCAGAAAGCATATTTTTTCTACAAAGGTAAAACTTCAAAGAAGACTTAAAATAAAGTTCACCTTGCCAACTGTTCACATGGTGAATTTTTGCTGAATGATCCTTGTACTTGTGCTGAATCCCAACCAATTTTTCTTGCCATACCAATCTGCCATTCTGAAGCCAACATTGGCCCATGCTGAACTATGTGCCCTCTTTGCTTGCATGCCTTTTCTTCTCATTGAATCTTGCACTGCTTTGCACCGACACTTCATTCTCTGCACCGATCAACACCAAATGTATCTTGTGCAACCTTTTGTCATCTTCTTTCAAAGACGAACTATTATCGGACTAAAACATATCATCATTTATATCAACAATAATATGAAAAGGAATTGTACAAAATCTTGTTGTTTAAGCATCAACAAATTTAGATTTTGACTTGCATTAACTAGCCTTTTCAATTGCCCTGCATAGACTAAAGAAGATCCTAGCTTCTTCTTATGTGCTCTCACAATGTACTCTTTTCCATCCTTGAACAAGTGATACTTATTCTCATGGAGATGGAAGATTGCCTTTCTATCAAATAAATATGGACTACCCAACACAACACCTATAATGTCAAGCGTTACTATATCCAGTTCAACCCAATCAACATAATGAGCTGTTATGGTGAAGCGCAAGATGCACTTCTTTGAGACTTGTAAATTTGGGTCCTTGCATACCCACCCAAATGGATAAGGCTTTGGATGTGGAAATGTCTCAAGTTTTAGCTATTTGACCAAGTCTTCTAAGATGAGATTAGCTTGAGACCCACTATCAAAAAGTGTGTATATCTTTGTGTGGTTTGATATTATCCTCACATGAAATATCTCTATCCTCCTCTTTTCATTTTGAGTTTCTTTGTGACAGTTTAATGTTCTAGAACTGGGATTTGTTTCTTGTGCGACCTATTTCCCTTTTATGTTCTTTAATACCATGGCGTTACTTTTTGGCTCATCACCTTATCCAGACCCTAAGTCTTGTTCAACTGTTGCTACCATTTTTTCCTTTTCTTTGGTTTTGTCTTTGGTTTTATATTTCTTTGGTTTCAGCTCCGAATGAAGCTTCCAATAGTGGTCTTCAGCATGGCTTGTTTTTTAATAGTTCTTGCAAAATAATTTCCCTTTTTTGTTTCTAGAGTTTTCAATCATTTTTCTTCCTTTGCCTTTAAAATCACTATCCTCATTTCCATCAAAAGTGTTTTTCCCTCTAGCCTCTAAATGTGTAGCTTGTACACAAACTTCGTCTAGACTAGTAGGATTGAACATAAGGATAGTATGTCTAAGGTAGTTGTGCAAACCACCTATATATTTCAGCAAAGTGTCTTGACTTTATAAGTCTAGCCCTAATAAGAGTGCTCTTCTCCTAAACTCTTGGGTGTAGTCTTGAAAATTTTGTCCCTTTAGTTGTCGAAAGTTTTGCCAGTTCATTATAGCATTTTTCAACTGCCTGTTATCAATGCACAATCTGAGAGTACCATCTTTCTTCTTTATGAACAACATTGGTGCACCCAAAGGAAATACACTTGGCCTAATGTATCCCTTGTCAAACATCTCCTTTAACTGTAATTTCAACTCTACTAACTCTAGAGTGCTCATCCTATAAGGTGCTTTCAATGTTGGTGCTACCCCTGGCACCAACTCGATAGAGAAATCTACTTCCCTATGAAGAGGAAACTCTAGAATCTCGATTGGAAACACGTCCCGATACTACTAAAATATATGGTAACTCTTGAATATTTTTGCATCCTTAACATATTTTCCCTTATCACTAGATATATGCACTGCAAACATCACACAACCTTTTATGCAACTACTCTTAGCCTGCATAGAGGTAACCATCCTCAATGATGTAGGATTTTTCTTTCCCTGCAAAATTATATTTTCCCCACTATCATCCACACACTCAATGGCCTTGTCAAAGCAATCCACTTTGGTCCTGTGAAGGTACAACCAATCCATACCCAAAAGCATACTATACAATCCCAATAGTAGTACATTCAAATGTGTTGTTGTAATCATACCATTTAACTCAAATGCACAATCTCTTACCCAATGGTGAACTCTCTTATTTGCACTTGTAGCCAACTATACCAACCAAGATTCTGCATGCACTTCTTTTTTCAAACCACACTTATCCACAAGGTCAGGGTTAATATAACTATAGTTAGATCCAGGATCAATCAAAATAGAAACACCCTGATCACAAACCTTACCCTCCATATCAATGATATATTCCTGATTATTTGCCTACATGTTGTCCAAAACTATATAGATCCAAGGAATTCTATGAACAACATCACCAACTATATGCACCTCCTGATCACTATAGATTTGGGGTCTACCACCCTGATATTGCGAACAATCCTTCTTACGGTGATCATTGCCACAGATCCAACACTACAATTGTGCTCTACCATAACCTCTAATCTACTTCTCTCCATGTCCCTTCTCAACTGTATTGAACTTCTTGTAAGGGAATACATTTTCTTTCTCACTTGCATCTTGAGGTCTTCCTCACTTTGGTGGCCATTTTCCTTTAAATTTCTCATTTCCTTTCAAGTCACGCTTAGGCTCAATTTTGTTCTACGACTACTCATAACAATGTTTTATCTTTTGGGTGGCCTCCTCCAACGATCTAGGCTCATCAAACTTAGTATGGTCTCTGTATGCTACTGGCAGTCAACTGATGAATCTCTGAACCTTGGCCTTCTCCTCCTTGAGGTAAGGCACATATCTCAACAACTCCAAGAACCTGCTAGTATACTCATCATATGTCATGGAACCCATCCGCAACTCATAAAACTCCTTAGCTTTGTCATCATAGTACCTTTTAGAAAATACTTCTTCCTAAAGAGCTTGTCAAAAAATGCTAAGTCAATTCATCCTTATAAATACCTTTGACATTCTTCACATCTTCCCACCAAATATATGTTTTACTTTTGAGACTGAAGGTAGCTATCCTTGCTTTCATGTTTTAGGAATAATCATGCAATCTGAAGAACTTCCTCAGACCAAGCAACCATGCTTCTGCATCCTGTGATTTCTTCATCTCTCCATCAAAAGTAGGTGTATTTTCTTTCTTAAATTCATTTGGAAATTATCCTCTATCACTCCTCCTGTAAGGATGATAATGATGATGATCATGATGCATGTCAGAACTAGAACTAGAATAGTACCTATGTCTATCACCCCTCCTATCCGAAGTATCCAAGGATCTTCCATATCTAATTATGTCACCTCTATCTGACTTGTGACCACCATGAGACCTGCTGCGAGATGTCCCATTAGTTTTGTCCTCCTACTCATGGTTGATCTGAAGTGGTCCCTGTCGCTACAACTCTGACAAACTATGAAGGAGTATTGCATTAACCTATGCTTGTTTCTTTTGTGCCTGCATGATTTTATCATTATTCGCCTTACAAATCCTTATTTCTTCCATCAATATTATCAATGTGTCTTCTAAATCATAGGAGTGTCCAACACCATGCTGCTCATTTGATTCATAGGGAGAGTCTTTGTAGTCTACCATCTTGCTAGCCATTTTGATCTCTTTCCTACAAGGCATACTATGTTAGCTAAACCAAGTCACAATAAATCATCATATCTTAGTATACTTCGGGGAGGATACCTTGTCTGCAATATCAACAAATCAGTGTGATACAAGTACAATATAATCATGACATCATATAGAAATGTAACACATAAGCATGTAACCATATATCATCATTCTCACTAGAGTCCAATCATCAATGTATGACCATATAAAATACACATACCATGACCTCATGCATGACAACAACAACAACCATTTCATTGTACACTGATAGTACACAAACATAAACATGTAACCAACCATACACCCATCACGACACACATCACACAACAACATCTTCCTTCACATGGCAATATTACTACAACCATGACCGACACCATGCATATTCAATAAGCACATAGACCACAAGGATGATTAACACATGTGCAACTGACATGAATGCATGACCAACACATAGCCCATCTAGTCTGAGGGGTGAACCATGCTCTAATACCACTCTGTGGTATTAGATATGACCCAAAGAGAGAGCAGCCTATTCTGATACCACTTTGTAACACCCTCCTCCCATATCTACCCAAGTAACCGGCCAACTAGGGTAAACATGTGATGAGAGGCTACTATGATATGATTCAACCTCCTAGATATCCTTAATGAAGTGGAATCGGGGGAAACCCATCAAATATACCTTCCACAACAGCAACAACACTCCCAGGAGCCATCCCAACCACACAGGTATCATGCCCTTAGGTCCCACTGAATTTTTAAGCTATTAAACCTCTAGAAGCTCCCATGCTATGGGCATGCAAGCATCCAAAGAGATCTGGACGCTCCCACAATCCAGCATATCTTCGTCCAAGGACTATTTCCAGCAGACATGTGTCAGATTCTGTGGGTTTTAAGGCACTTTTCAAGCCTAGAATTCCAGCCACTGCCGAGAACTTGTTGTAACTTCTAGAATCCATTAAACACATGATGACAAGACTAATAAACTAAAAACTAACTCCAGGACTAGGCTTGACCATCCCCAACCAAAGCTTCCATTCTATCAAACTCTTGGCATCAATACAATCTAAGGGTCTAAGATACAAGATAGAGCACGAATGACTGAAAATTCTTATGAGACATGACAAGAAGGATCACCATGATCTAGGTGGCTCCAGACACACACATAAGACAGAGGACTCAGGAAAGCTCAAAAATCAAAGTCTCTAGATTATGCTCAAACCAGGACCAGAGTGTATATCTCATCATCCTAATCACAATGGTGCGAACAGTTCATCAATCCAATTCCGTATGCGAAATTTAGAAGTATTCAAAGTTTTGGTTGACTTTTAGTGACTGGGCAAGTTAATGGAGACACAATTTGGACTTTTTCCGGCAGACGGAATCCGGCCAACTCTAGCCAGATTCCAAGCCAAATTGTGGCCTCGTTAAAATAACCCCTACGGTCAAAAACGAATTTCTAGAAAATGCACAATATTGTTATTAAAACAAAAATAAAAAGGTGGTGGTGGGCCACCACCCCCACCACCTACACCTTAGCCATATTATAACAACATATATATGGGGTGGGCACGGGCCACCTCCGATGGACCTGGCCCCCACCCCCTTCCAAAACATAACATATAATACGGGACCGATGGGGGTGGAACCCGCCCGGCCCACGTGGCCAACCCCCAAGCAGGCAGCCCCAAAACCAAACCAACTACCCATCATTAATATAGCCCATGTGCCAATTCAAAGCAACGAACAGTGGAGGTTAAGGGGTGGGCCGCCCAAGGCAGACCCAACCCCCACTAACAGTTAAAATGTGTCATTATTTAAATAAAAAAAATATGCCATTTGAAATGCATTAAAATTGGAGGGGCGGGGTTTGACCACCCAACCCCTCCTCAACGAATCATTATTTCTAACCAACATGCCAACTAAAGCCTAGGATAATCTACCCGGAAAATTTATATATAAACCTAGCATTTTCCCAGTGCGCCGTGGAAAAATGGAGGAACCAGGAGCGAGCACGCAATTCAAGGTAGCACTTTGCAAGAGGGGTGAAATTTCACTTTGTCAGATTTTGACAAATTTTATATGGTTTCAGCACTGCTCGACACCACGAATGCAATGGCGATGTCTATGTATCCATCCAAGTTCTGAATTTTTTGGTCATTTTCAGTATTAGGGTGGAACCATGACTGCTACAATAATAGGGAGCGAAACCATGATCCTTGCAATTTTCTTGAGGAGGTAATTTTTCTCCATGTCGGAATATAGTCAAGTTTACAATCATTTTTCATGGTTTTCCATAGGGATCACAATGGCGAATTTAGATTCACGTTTGGAGTTACATATTTCTAGTCCACCCATGGAGCAGAATCTTTGAGGAATGTAGAGGGAATCTAAAAGATTCTTTAAGCCCCAGATTCTCAACTTCTCAAAATTCAAAAATTGGATAGTCAATTTTACACTATTCGACGCCACAAATTTGATGGTGCATTTAGATTTCTCATTCTCTCATTCTATTCTTCAGCGACTTTTCTAAGTGGAATATAGGTATCAACATCCATGTGCAAGTTGTCATGCGATTGATATCATGAGATCGATGATCCAAAAAACTTCATCAATTTTACATCCGCTTCTTCAAATGGCCTGTGGTTGTGAGGTATATGCATTGTTCATGTACTTCTTCTTTATGCATTGTGTTTCACATATCCTTGTTGATGTTTGATGTGGGATCTTGTTTCTTACTCACTTTTTATGATTACTGCTTGATGTGACGTGGAGTCGCCTATGTGATTTACTTGTTGTCATGATTCATAATGTTGTGTTTTGAGATCCCTTTGTTATATGTTGATGGAATACTCATGTGTCGCCATGCATGTTGCTTCTTGGCGGGATGCTCATCATGCATGAGTTTGTGTTACACTGATAGGAGTCTTTTGACTAAGAGTTCTTGTAGTGGAACATCTCTTAGAGCCACTCTTGTGTGAGGGCATTTTCCTTGTATGATAGCGACATCACCTCTTATGTACATCATCGCTATTGACAGAACTTAGTGCAGCAGCCTACACCATCTTAACACCGGGGCCCGGAGACGTAGTCCCTCCTGGACAAAATTCGTTATTAATGTATTGAGTTTTATGTTGCTAATGATTGTCATGTTCCTCTTGTTTACAGCATGCACATGTATTCATTTATGTTCTTTTAAAAATGCAATTTAACACATCACAAAAGTAAATGGTCTTGGAAGGTTCCTTCGTCACACCCGGACTTGGATCACACCACCTTCTCCCTTGAAATGTTATAAAATAATTAGGTCTTGCATCCATTATCCTTTCAACTATAAGTAAGTATATGAAATAACCATGACAATAACCAGTCATATAACCATGCTTATACCCAACATTACACCATGAAAATAATAGTGAGATATCAGCCATTAAATCCACATATTAATAAGTTCAAAAGCAAGAGATCTTATATTTTATTAAGCATAGGCAAATCCGACCAAGTTCGGAACTTCCATGTACCAACCGACCATAGACATGGATGAACCAAATCTTTCTTTCACCCAGTCATCCCCATGCCATATTCCAAGCATGAATGTGGGATCTCATTGATAAATCAATCCAAAAGCAACCAAGGGAATCCATAAGTTAAACCACCTCCACCCTCACCAAACCATGATCACACCAAAATCGGTGCTTCAATCACAAAACCAAACTGAACTTGCAATGCCATCTGGAATCCATCACTATCTTTGAGGAATTTTTTGTCTCTTTGTCTCTCAGGCATTACCACAATCCAATCCTGGATCACTAGACCCTAAACTGAGACACCTCCCTCGGGATTTACCATGTATCCCACCAAAATTGGTCAAGGGATTCTTAGGCCTTTGGGAATGAACCTTGAGACCACCTCCACCCCAGATTCTGAAATCCATCCAGCAATTCCAGAGCTCAAAACCAAGAAGAACATCCCAACACACCATGGCAATGAGAAAAAGGCAAGGCTAGGCTGAAAACCATTGTCATAACCCAATAAAACCATGCCACCAATAGTAAGAGAACCATACACCAACATGCAAATCCATGCATGTCAAAACCAGCTAGGAGATCACACATGAAATATGTTACCTGCAAGTATTCCTGCTAAAGCTTCTTTATCCTACTCTTCCTTGCTTTATCCTTTCTTTCCTTCCTTCTGTTTTTCTTGCTTTTCCTTCCTTGCCCCAAAGCTAGAGTGCTCCAACAAAACTCTAAGTGTCCAAGTGTGTGTGTGAGAGAGAGAGAGAATAATGAGAAAGCTCCAAAATTGAACTGACAAAAGGTTACAAACTGATCCTCATAAGCCATTTTATCAATTAGGCCTCTATTTTCTTCATTTTCCATTATTTTCCTTGAAGTTCCTCCTCACGTGCAACTTGTGACATTTCTTCTTACTTTTCTCTTATTTTCCTTTATTTTCATAAATAAACGTGCCAGAAATTCCTTTTTGCCTTTTCCAATTTCCTTTAGCCATAAAAACATCCAGTGATGCCCACAAGGATATCTTTGCCCAACATTTAGCTTGGAATAAGTGTCCCTTAATCGTGGTCTTATTTTTCCTTTATTAAATTTTATTACATTAAATTTTCACCATGAATGTTACATTCCATATGCATATGTATTTTCAATAATAGATGTGTTAGATTTTTTGCATGGAAATATTCAATACCAAATGGAAATATATTAATCAATTCCAGATTTTAGAGTAGAGATTTCAAAAACGAATTCTTGTCCGGTTATACTTGCAATATTAGGCATGGGAGTTGTAACTGCAACAATAACTGGGGTTGTATTGTTACAAGTTATAAATTCTCTCAGTCTCAGTCCTACGCATTCAATTGTTATTTTTCAAAAGAAAGAGAAAGAAGGGAACTCCTTATGAATTTGCATACATACACTACACACATTACAACAGTCATTTTGTTAAGGTGTTGATCACTAAAATTAATTGTGATAGAAATCAAGATTTGGACATATAAAGATCACCTAAATTTAGGCACCAGAATTGTGACAGAAATCAAGAAATCAAGAAGGTTTGGTTTTCTTGAAATCAGAATCAGGAAAGGAGGTATTGGATTTACCAGATGGCATGGGATTGATGCTACTTTTCCTCTTTATGGTGCCTGCAGCAGCAAAATATCAAAGTGGAGGTGGCAATACGATGTACAACTCAAGCATATCAATAATGCACATGGTCCTGCCACAAAACATGGTCATCTTCCACTCATTCAACATGTGTTTGTCAATCATCTTCAACTGGATGTGGTAATATCATGTACAACTCAAGCATCTCCATAATGCACATGGTCCCGCCATGCAACATGATCATCTTCCACTCATCCAACATGTGTTTGTCAATCATCTTTAACCCATCATCCAATGTTTCCTTTTCGATCATCTGTGACCCATCATCCAATGTGTGTTTGGAGATCATGTTTGGGAAATGCAAGAATCATCAAATTCTAATACCATAGGATTGTTGGACCCACTCCATTGACTATGATCGAAATTTTGATGAGCACTTGATTCAGACCATTAATTCCAATGACATCATCATATTGGATCAAAATTTATACAAACGCAATAGATGGTATTCTATCATGTGTCATCTGGGGATCTAGTTGTTAAACTATCAGAGCTCTACTTCCATTTTTGTCGTCCCATTGGATCCATGAACCAGAGACGTTGATCAGGTGATGATCATCTATGGTGGGGGAGAGAATTCTTCCTATCTAGGATCTAACAACAATGTGCAAGTGGAAGATGCATTCAGGCCCTTAACCTCATTCTTGTAGTACACCATAGAATTTTTCTTCGACAACAGAACCTCTCAAAGAAAAGAGAATATATTTATTTCAATCATGGCGCCATATTTTACCACTACCACTCATATCCTGTGGCGTATTTTCACATTACGTATGGTGCCCTCAATGATAGCACTGGTCCTCTCTCTTGGTCTTCTAAGGCTATCTAAAACACATACAATGACAACACTGGATCTGGTTTTGGATTTTATAGTGAAAGTGATTTTTATAATAGAAATTCCTATGAATAGTGGCATGCATGCTTGCATTATCTACTTCCTTGAAGGTGCATAATGTGTTTCATGTTTGTTTATTGAAAAATTATGTCTATGATCCTAACCATGTCATTGATTAGAATTTTATTAAGTGGATATAGAAGGAGACATTTTGGTACAACCAGTGCATATACTGGACAAGAAGGGCGTGATGCTTTGGAACAAATACACAGGGTAGGTAACATCCAATGTATGGGTCGTAACCCTAAATAAGGAACATGGGATCTTAAATATGATTCATGAGAAGCATACACACACTTGTTTTTGTATTTTTAATTGTAAGTTTGTATATATGCACACCTATATGGTGTTGAGCACTAAGGATGGTCTATAAATAAGGGGATGAGGATTGTAATGCCCTAGGTTTTAATCTCCAGTTTAATAATGTGATTTTCTACCTGAATAGAGGCCAAAGTGCCAATCAATGTAATAGTTTCAACTATTATTAATAAATACATCAAATACTATAGAAAAATAATGACAATAGTTATAAGTGTGTAGCAAAAGATTCTACACCACTTTATTTATATTTTTCTATACAAATCTTTGAAATTAAGGAAAATTTTAGTTATGTGAGATTCTCACAGCAGCCAAGTAGCATTTTGAAATAATGCATACTTAGCCTTAATTTTTTGGGTGTTGGGGGTTCATTCATTCATTTTTGGTGTTTTTACTTCTTGAAGAGAAGAGGAGTTCTATGAAATTCAATCATTGTTAGTGATTTTGTGTCAAATATCATTATTATTCCACCATATGGAAGATGCCTAAGTACATGAATGCATTGACATTTCCGGTGAGACTATCCATGGATGAGATTATTTGTAGCTTCTAGCATTGAAGTTTCTTGATTAGTAGCACTATAACACGATATGGAAAAGGAATAACATAAGGGACTCCACTGAATAAAACGAATTCATTTCCTTGGGTTATGCAAGCTTAAGGGGTAAGAGAGTTGGGAGTTTGGATTGTTTTTTTTTTTTGTTGGGCAAAGGCTAAACTATTTATATTAAAGAAACAGAAAAAGTATTTACAAGAGGTTTTAACCTCTGAGAGTGTATGTTCAACTCTCTGTCAAAGATTTTCTTGCCAACCTTGTTACTCTGCTTATACATGCCAGAGGACAAAAATACATCAACAGGAAGAGTTTTTACAACAAAACTATCAAGCATAATAAACCCAAAATTTTCCAGGAACATAGAACAAGTCACAAAAGACATGGACTGCGAGCAGCATGTCGTCGAATGCTGCCTTCCTCGAAATGTAGTGCCCTTATAGCTTCATGTTCCGGATTGTCCACAGTTTCAACTTCATTTTGCCGACGTTTCAAACCCCAAAGGGGGTCCATCATCAGGACAAATCAGAAAGATAAGATGAATGAAAAGATTATTTGAGAGAAAGAGTTGAGCGCCTGGGTATAAATAAACAAAAGAGCCCTAATATAAGAGCTGACACATGATTCTCTTATTCCTACATTGTTTCAGAAATTCCAAGTCCGCAGCTCTTCTCTCAATTTTTATCCTCAGGATTTCGAGAAGACAGATCTCTTTCCATGTTTCCCCTCCGTACAGGGAAGTTATGTTGGATTTCAAGCCTCTGTGGAAGTTTTTTGTAGCTTCATGTTCCGGATTGTCCACAGTTTCAACTTCATTTTGCCGACGTTTCAAACCCCAAAGGGGGTCCATCATCAGGACAAATCAGAAAGATAAGATGAATGAAAAGATTATTTGAGATAAAGAGCTGAGCGCCTGGGTATAAATAAACAAAAGAGCCCTAATATAAGAGCTGACACATGATTCTCTTGTTCCTACATTGTTTCAGAAATTCCAAGTCCGCAGTTCTTCTCTCAATTTTTATCCTCAGGATTTCGAGAAGACAGATCTCTTTCCATGTTTCCCCTCTCTACAGGGAATTTATGTTGGATTTCAAGCCTCTGTGGAAGTTTTTTGTAGCTTCATGTTCTGGATTGTCCACAGTTTCAACTTTATTTTTCCGACGTTTCAAACCCCAAAGGGGGTCCATCATCAGGACAAATCAGAAAGATAAGATGAATGAAAAGATTATTTGAGAGAAAGAGCTGAGCGCCTGGGTATAAATAAACAAAAGAGCCCTAATATAAGAGCCAACACATGATTCTCTTGTTCCTACATTGTTTCAGAAATTCCAAGTCCGCAGCTCTTCTCTCAATTTTTATCCTCAGGATTTCGAGAAGACAGATCTCTTTCCATCTTTCCCCTCCGTACAGGGAAGTTATGTTGGATTTCAAGCCTCTATGGAAGTTTTTTGTAGCTTCATGTTCCGGATTGTCCACAGTTTCAACTTCATTTTGCGATGTTTCAAACCCCAAAGGGGGTCCATCATCAGGACAAATCAGAAAGATAAGATGAATGAAAAGATTATTTGAGAGAAAGAGCTAAGCGCCTGGGTATAAATAAACAAAAGAGCCCTAATAAAAGAGCCGACACATGATTCTCTTGTTCCTACATTGTTTCATAAATTCCAAGTCTGCAGCTCTTCTCTCAATTTTTATCCTCAGGATTTCGAGAAGACAGATCTCTTTCCATGTTTCCCCTCCGTACAGGGAAGTTATGTTGGATTTCAAGCCTCTGTGGAAGTTTTTTGTAGCTTCATGTTCCATATTGTCCACAGTTTCAACTTCATTTTGCCGACGTTTCAAACCCCAAAGGGGGTCCATCATCAGGACAAATCAGAAAGATAAGATGAATGAAAAGATTATTTGAGAGAAAGAGTTGAGCACCTGGGTATAAATAAAAAAAAGAGCCCTAATATAAGAGCCGACACATGATTCTCTTGTTCCTACATTGTTTCAGAAATTCCAAGTCCGCAGCTCTTCTCTCAATTTTTATCCTCAGGATTTCGAGAAGACAGATCTCTTTCCATGTTTCCCCTCCCTACAGGGAAGTTATGTTGGATTTCAAGCCTCTGTGGAAGTTTTTTGTAGCTTCATGTTCCAAATTGTCCACAGTTTCAACTTCATTTTGCCGATGTTTCAAACCCCAAAGGGGGTCCATCATCAGGACAAATCAGAAAGATAAGATGAATGAAAAGATTATTTGAGAGAAAGAGCTGAGCGCCTGGGTATAAATAAACAAAAGAGCCCTAATATAAGAGCCGACACACGATTCTCTTGTTCCTACATTGTTTCAGAAATTCCAAGTCCGCAGCTCTTCTCTCAATTTTTATCCTCAGGATTTCGAGAAGACAGATCTCTTTCCATGTTTCCCCTCCGTACAGGGAAGTTATGTTGGATTTCAAGCCTCTGTGGAAGTTTTTTGTAGCTTCATGTTTCGGATTGTCCACAGTTTCAACTTCATTTTGCCGACGTTTCAAACCCCAAAGGGGGTCCATCATCAGGACAAATCAGAAAGATAAGATGAATGAAAAGATTATTTGAGAGAAAGAGCTGAGCGCCTGGGTATAAATAAACAAAAGAGCCCTAATATAAGAGTCGACACATGATTCTCTTGTTCTCTGTAGTGCCCTTGCTGCACAAAGTCTAAGCTACACAGAGACATAGCGGAACAAAAAACACCTTATGCCTGGAACCGAAGGCTTACCCTTAGCACCTCGTCTATTACTTGTGCTGCTTCTTGTGGTCCTCTGCTTCACGTTCCGAGTCGCGTTCCCATGTAACCTCCATCTTGTCTAGAATGCCTTCAATTCGTTCAATACCAGGCGGCAGTTTTAGGTACAGGATGTTGGCGAAAGAGTCATCAGGCTCCTTATCCTGCACCTTGCTCTGAGGTGAAGAAGGCTTGCTGCCGTGCACTTCAGGTTGATCATCCTTGGGATTCTGAGATATTTCCATGGGCTCTTTGCTTTTCAGGCTGCCAATTTCCCTTAAGGCTTCAGCCTGCTCCGCCGAGTATCCAAGGGTACTCTCTTCTTCGAGCCTGCTCTGTGACTCAGGGCTATAGGAGATGTCTGCCAAATCCTTAATCTTCGTTGAATTATTCAAGGAGGGAGGTGTCTTTTCCTCTGTCTCTGCCTTCCAGCTTCCCTCCTCATCATCCTCCTCTGAAAAAATCACAGTAATCAGGGCCTAGACAATGGGCTTATTCGTCCTGCGTCTGTAGTGAAAATTCGCAGATTGCACCGAATTACTAATGGCGGAGTCGGAGTCCTCTAACTCGAACGAAGGAGGCGACGCGCAGGCCAAGGGAGAGATGCGTCATGGGCTGGAATGGCCCCTTCCTCCTGTGCCTCCCCGCTGCCCGTAATTGCGACCACGGCGAGGAGTAGCACGCGTTCGGGGAGCCATAATGAAAACAGGATAATCAACAGCTTCCTGAGGACTGTGCCTAGCCTTCAGTTTTTCACGTCCCCTCTTGGAATTGCCTGTGGAAAACGTATGAGTCGGAAAGTTCCCCCTATTACTATGCAACCCAGCAGCCAAACTCAAAACCTCCCGTAAATACTATGAGTTTAAATCATGGACTGAGCAGGGGATGGTCTCGAGGGTGGGCTTGCTACCCTCCGAGCCTCCCTCCTCAACCCTGGAATGAACTGCGCCTCTAACAGTTCCTGAGCCGAACTGCAAACTTACATGGAGGAATGTTTCCGCCATCCTGTGATATCGACCTGCTATCCCTTGGGAACTAGAACGCATTTAAGGGCATTTAAGTCCCGTTAATGCTCTTGGGGCGAAGGCCAGCCCAGAACCAGTTAATACCACCTGCCTGAGGCATGGCCTTCTGTACCCTGCGTGTGGGCTACACATGTAGCTTAATTGCATGGAGTGACACCCGCATCCGGTTTTGGGGGTTTGGATTGTTATTTGATTGGTTGAGTAAAATTAATAGCTATGATTGCAATGTGATTGTCTGAATAGAGACAAATTGTGAGCTAAATCTATGTTAGTGATAGATTTTTCCTATGCATCCATCATTGTGGAATCATAGTCTAAGCTAAGGGGTGGCATAGTATTCAGGGAATGAATGTGCAACAAAAGCCTAATGTTAAATGGAATGTCTAACATTTGAAATTAGTTGGTGAATATTATTAAAGATGATTGCTCTCCATTTCTTCTAAATTTTCTTCTCCATTGTTCTCTTGTTGACATGTCATCTATCCTTTAAGGTTGTATGTGTTTAGGAATTGATTCATTATATATAATAAAAAAATTGTTAGTTGTTTTCATGACTGTGTGCCTTTTATGCATCGTTTCTTAATTTATGGCATAATAAATAATGATAATATACATGCAATTTTTTACCAAGAAATTGGTCCTTCAAAGTGTACATTGACAGGGGTATGCTTATTTAATATTGACAAGTTTATGGAATTTTCTACATTTAATTCTCCATGAGAAGCCCTTCTACATCTTCCTCCAATAACAAAGACATAAAATCTTCCTCTTGAATGATTAGAACTGATAAATCCATCCCTTAGCCTCATGTAAGCTAGGCTAAATAAGTTGACAAGAGAAAGAATACAAATATATGGTGGAGAATAAAGTGGGGTAGAATATTTTGAAATATGTTTTTACGAATCTAATCATAGCAAGGGAACATCAATGATGATTATACAAAACTTGAGAGAGATAGAAATATATATATATATTAAGAAAAAAGAAATTACTAATTTATAACAACTTAACTCACCCTTTATAACAACTATAATTTTTAATTTACTAATTTAATAAAATTAAATCAATAATTAATAATACCTAACGAAAAAGAACGATAAATATTGCCAAATTGGGTGGAGTAACAACAATTCTCACACAGGTTATAAATTCTCAGAGGTTTATTCAGTGATTTTTGTTCAAAAGAAAGAGAAAAATGAACTACTTCTAGTATGATATTATGACAAACTTACATACAAACATTGCAACGATTGACAGAAATCAAGGTTTCAATCACCATAATCAAGAAATCAACAAAGTTCGGGTGATAGCATGGACATTGTTACTCCTTTTCTTATTCATTGTAGTGCCCCCAACGACAGACCCTCAAGGAGGAGGTGGAAAAATGATCATCGAAATCCCAGAAAATGTCAAGGATCATATTTTTCGGGGTGTCATCGGTGGGTCACAGTCGTTCAACTATCTGAGTTCTACCTCCTTTTTTCTCCTCCCACTCGAGAACAGATTCACTGATCCAACTGATTAGGTGCTCATCATATGTGGCGAGGGAGTAAATCAATCTTCCTATATAGCATCTAACTACGATGGGCATGTGGAAGATGCACATCAGCCCTTAATCATGTTATTTCGGTCTTCAATGGGATTTTTCATCCACAGCTGGATCGGTCAACTAAAAGAGAATATATATGTTTCAATGGTGTCGCCTTCTTCCACCACTACCACTCACAACCTACAACAACTCTTCACACTGCAGATGGTGGCTTCAGTGATATCACTTGTTATCACTCTCACCCTTCTATGGTTATGCAAAAGACTTGTAATGGCAGCACTGGATATGGTTTTGGATCTAATGAAGGTGATTTTTATGAAAAAAATGGTGGTTTATCTAGCTCTCTGGAAATAATTCAACACCAAATGGAAATATGTTAATCGATTTGAAATTCTAGCATAAAGATTTCAAAAATGGATTCTTATCTAGTTATGTCTGCAATATTCTACATGGGAGTTGTAACCGCGACAATAACTGGAGATGTGTTGTTACAACTTATAAATTCTCTCAGTATCATTCATGCGTGTTCAATTGCTATTGTTCAAAAGAAAGAGAAAGAATCTAACTCTTTCTGATATTACCTACATACACTACACACATTTCAACAGTTGATTTTTTAAGGTGTTGATCACTAGAATTAATTGTGACAGAAATCAAGATTTGGGCATATAAAGATCACTTGATTTTAGGCACCATAACTGTGAAAAAAATCAAGAAATCAATAAGGTTTGGATTTCTTGAAATTAGAATCAATAAAGGATGTACTAGGTTTACCCGATGGCATGGGATTGGGTCATTTTTTCTTCTTTTCAATGCCTACAGTGGCAAAAACACAAGGCACGGGTGGAAATATGATGGAAAACTCAAGCATCTCCATAATGCATTTGGTCCTGCCATGCAACATTATCATCTTCCACTTATCTAATATGTGTTTTACGATCATATTCAACCCATCATCCAACATGTCATCTTCGATCATCTGTGACCCATCATCCAACATGTGTTTGCTGACCATGTTTGGGAAATGCAAGAAACATAAAATTCTAATACCACAGGACTACTGGGCCCACTCCATCAACTATGATATCAATTATAACGAGCACTTGACGCAAATTACTAATTTCAATGACATCATCATAATTGATTTCTGTGATTGGATAAAATTTCTACAAACACCACAGCTCGTATTCTATCAGGCGTCACCTAGGGGTCTCGATTGTTCAACTATTAGAGCTCTACCTCCTCTATTTTCATCCCATTGGATCCATGAACTGGAGACACTGATCAGGTGCTCATAATCTATGGTGAGGGAGGAGAGCCTTCCTATCTAGGAGTTAACAACAATGTGCATGTGGTAGATGTGCCTTCGACCTTAACCATGTTCATGCAGTCTAGCATGGACTTTTTCTTCGACAATTGAATCTGTCAAAGAAAATAGAATATATATTTGTTTCAATTGTGGTGTCATATTTTACCATTACTACTAACAACCTATGGCAAATTTTCACAATGCATGTGGCACCCTCAATGATAGCATTGACCCTCTTTCTTGGTCATCTAAGGCTATCTAAAACACGTACAATAACAACACTGGATCTGGTTTTGGATTTTATAGTGAATGTGATTTTTATAGGAAAAATTCCTACAATTAGTGGCACGCATGCTTGCATTATCGGCGTCCTTGAAAGTGCATAATGTGTTTCATGTTTCTTTATTGAAAATTTATGTCTATGATCCTAACTATGTCATTGAGTAGAAATTTATTAAGTGGATCTAGAAGAAGACATTTTGGTACAACTAGTGCATATATTGTACAAGAATTCCATGATGCTTTGGAACAAATACATGGGGTGGGTAAATATACATTGCATGTGCCACAACCCTGAAGAAGGAACATGGGATCTTGAAGATGGTTCATGAGAAGCATACCCAAATTTATTTTTGCATTTTTAATAGTAAGTTTATATATATGCAAACCTATATGGTGTTAAGCACCAAGAGTGGTCTAGAAATAAGGGGATGAGGATTGTAATGCCCTAGGTTTTAATCCCCAGTTTAATAATGTGCTTTTGTACCCGATGAGAGGACAAATTTCTTATCAATGTAATAGCTTCAACTATTATTAATAAAATACATCAAATGATATAGATAAGCAAGGACAATAATTATAAGTGGGTAGATAAAGAGTCTATACCACTTTATTTATATTTTACTATATGCATCTTTGATATTAAGAAAAATTTTGGTTATGTGACCTTGTTGGAGATTTTATGTAGCACTTTCAAAGAATGCATATTTAGCCTTACTTTTTTGGGTGTTGGGGGTTCATTTGTTCATTATTCACATTCATTTTTGGCATTCTTACTTCTTGAAGAGAAGTGGAGTTCTACAAAAATGAATCATTGTTAGTGATTTTGTGTTAGACATTATTACTATTCCACCATATGGAAGATGCCTAAGTGCATGAATGCATTGGTCTTTTCGATGAAACTATCCATGTATGAGATTCTTTATAGCTTCTAACATTGAGATTACTTTATTACTAGCACTATAAAACTATATGGAAAAATAATATAATAGGAACTCCGCTACATAAAATGGATTCATCTCCTTGGGTTGTGTGAGCTAAAGGGGAAAGAGATTTGGAGTTTGGATTGCTATTGGACTAGTTGAGTAAATTTTTTATAACTATGATTACAATGTGATTGTGTGAATAGAGACAGTTTGTGAGCTAACTCTATGTTAGTGATAGATTTTGCCTATGGACCCATCATTGTGGAATCGTAATCTAAGTTAAGGGGTGGCGTACTATTCAGAGAATGAATGTGAAACAAAAGCCTAATATTAAGTGGAATGTCTAAAATTTGAAATTAGTTGATGAATATTCTTAAAGATGATTGTTCTCCATTTCATTTAAATTTATTTCTCCAGTATGCTCTTATGGACATGTTATATATACTTTAATGTTGAATGTGTTTAGGAATTGATTCATTATGTGTAATTTTGTTTGTCGGTTATTTTCATGAGCACGTGCCTTTTGTGCATCATTTCTTAATATATGGCATATTAAATAATGATAATTTACATGCAATTTTTTACCAAGAAATTGGTCCTTCGAAGGTTACATAGGCACGTGTATTCTTATTTAATGTTGACATATGCTATGGAATTTCCTACATTTAATTCTCTCTGAAACACTGTTCTACATCTTCCTCCAATAAAAAAGACATAAAACCCTCCTCTTGAATGAGTAGAAATGATAAATCCATCCCTTAACCTCATGTAAGCTAGGCTAAATAGGTTGATGAGAAAGAGTACAAATATATGGTGGAGAATGAAGTAGGGCGGAATATTTTGAATATGTTTTTACAAATATAATCATAGCAAGGGAACAATTGGATCAATGATGAGTATAAAAAACTTGAGAGAGGGACGGAAAATAGTAATCAAGGAGAAAAAAACATTCCATTTTTATCACAAATGACAACTAAAAATAATAATAGAAACTTAGTCTAGCTATGTATTATTTATCTATATTTTTCTTGGTTCATAAATATTTTTCACTTTTGAGATTGGAAGTCATAAGTAAAAGAAATGGGTCCATTTTTCTTATACTGGGATTTCTAATATTTGTGAAATCCTTTGCATGATTCTGGGGGGGTGTTCCATCCATATATTCTACATTTTGTGTCATTCAGAAGCCCACCTGAAACCTGTAAAAAATCATCTATAAATTTTTTGAACCTTATTGTTATTATTGTTGATGCCCTCCCAGCAGCAAGGTGTCATCCGCAAAAGGTGAGTGGTTGATTGTTTTTACTCTTTTTTCTATTCTGAGCCCTATAATGTTTCTTTCTTTTCTTTGTTTTTCCAAAGCTTTGCTTAGAGTTTCAATCATTATAATATATAGGAAGGGTGAGAGAGGGCATACTTGCCTGAGTCCTCTTGTGCTTTGAAAAAATTCACTTGGCCTTCCATTTATGGGGGGGGCAATCCAAGGGGTGGAGATGCATGCCTGGATGACTTCTATTATTTCTCTTGATAAACCCAGTTTCTGAAGAACAGCCATGAGATATGGATGGTTGACCCTGTCAAATGCATTTTCCATATCTAATTTAATTATTATGCCTTTTTATTGCATTAGCATACTAGAGTGTATAGCTTCTTGTATAATAATTACATTATCTATGATTTTCTTGTTGGGCACAAATCCTCCTTGATTTTCAGATATGATTATAGGTAGCACTTCCTTGATTCTATTTGCAAATATTTTTGTTATTATCTTATAAGAGAAATTGCACAGAGATATAGGACGATACCTGTTGAAGGTGGAGGGATTTGACTCCTTTGGGGCTAGAGCGAGGTAGGAGGATTTTGTGTTGCTTCCTATCTTTTTTTTTGAAAACATTCTTCACCATTCTTAAGAAATCTTTTCTGATTGTATACCAATGAGATCTGAAGAATGCTATTGTAAATCCGTCGGGCCTGGGGCTTTATCCAGATGCAGGCTCCATATAGCCGCCACTACCTCTTCTTCTATGATTTCTTTACACATTTCTGTGTTTTGATCTCTTTTTATTTTATTTTTTGTGTGCTGAAGGAAATCTTCATATTTAGCCATTTCTTCTTTTGTTGATAGTAAATTTTTAAAGTGCTTGTGGGCTGCTTTTTTTAATTCCTCCACACCTTTGACCTCTTGATTTTCCAATTGGATTTTTTCTATTTGACTTCTTGCTCTTCTAATATTCATTGAGTTATGGAAAAAAAATGTATTTTTATCCCTTGCCTTGAGCCACGAGCTTCTGGATTTCAGTCTAACCTCTTCTTCTTCTTTCATGTTTTCCCTGTATATTTCCCAAAAGATATCCTTTTCTCTTAGATAATCTTGCTTGCCTTCTTCTTTACCTTCTTTTTCAATTTGCATGTTGTCCATTCTCTGTTGTAATTCTTTTTTCTTTTCTTTTCTTTTTTTAATTTCATTTTCTCTTGCCCATTCCTTTAACTTGATTCTTGCATTTTTTAATTTTGTCTCCCAAATATATTGTGTTGATCTTGATACTCTTGACTCCCATGCTTCCTTAATTAATTCATTGATTTATGTATTGTTGTCCCAAATTGAGTTGTATCTAAATGGGAGCAGTCCTTGATTTTCCATTTCACCCATGACTGTTGCCACTGGTTTATGGTCGGATGTCGTGGTGTGAATGATTTTTGTTTTAATGGCACTATATGTTGCTGCTATGTTTTCTTGTATCAAGATTTTGTCCAACCTTTCTTTTATGTTGCTTTTTCCCACTCTTTTATTGGTTCAAGTGTATTTCTCGTTGCTTGGGGGGATGTATAAAATATTGTGTTGTTCCATTATTTCTTCTAGTGCGTCCCTGGATGGGTCTGTGTGATATATGCCTCCAAACTTTTCTTCTATACTTCTTACCGAATTTAAGTCTCCTCCTAGAATTATTTTAACTATTTGCATTCCTTTTATTGCTTCTTTTATGGTGGCCCAGCATTGCTCTTTTTCCTTGTAGTGGTTTGGGGCATATATATTGATGACACTATATTTCTCTTTTGTACTGATTTGCATTAGATCTGTTTGTATCCAGTGTTGTTCTTTTTTGTAGTGTATTAATTCCCATATTTCTTTCTTCCATATTGTGCAGATACCTCCTGATGCTTCTATTGCCTGTATTGATTCACCTTCATAACTTCTGAATTTTTTTTTTATGTTTTCAGTTTCTTGGCTATTTGTTTTTGTCTCCTGAATCATAAGGATGTCTGGGTTTTCTTTTGCCAGAATGTCTCTTGTGGCATTTTCTTTGACGGATGATCCCAATCCTCGGTAATTCCAGGAGACCACTATCATTATTTGCTTGTTGGGTGGTGCATGGCTCCTTTCCCTCTTTGCTGGCTTTTTTCGTTGTTTCCTGTGTTCCTTCCTAAGAAGGTTTCCATAGGTTGTTGCATTCCTAATTCCATTTCCTTTGTTGTTGCTTCATCCCTCAGCTCTTTGTTTGTCTTTCTTCCTGCTATTTTTTTATTTTCTACATTTGGGAGAGCTTCCTTTGACTACTTTCTAGTTAGGATTCTGTCTACTGAGGGAGGGGGTGAGATTTGGGTGGTTGGGGCCAGAGGGGATGGGGGGACAGAGGGATCCAATGGCTCAAAAGGATTGTGGCTAGAAAGATAATTGTTGTTAGCTTTTGGTGATAGAGGATGGAGATCAGAGGATATGGAGGGTTGCGTAGAAGAAATATTTGGTTGTTTATGGACTGCCTTCTTTCTTTTGACCTATTCCCATTTGTTCTCTGGGTCTTCAATCTTTTCATTTTCCTTATCTTTTTTTTTGTACATCTATTAGAAAAATGACCATATTCATGACATACCTTGCATTTGAAGGGGATTTGTTCATAGTCCAGCTGTTGTATATGCATCCACTAATCCACTTTGATTTTGATGCCTTCTGGAATCCCTTTTCTTAGATCCACCTCTACACAGATTCTGGCACATGCGTGTATGTTTTCCTTTGGCTCACACCTGTCTATGTATTTCCAAACTATATTTCCTATGGATTTAACTAAATCATCTCCCTAACAATGGAAGGGAAGATGCGGCAATCTGACCCAAACAGGAACGGCATTGGGCATATCCATTTCTAGGTCAAAATCTGGCGTCCATCTGTTTAGATACACACCCCTTGTATCCATAAAGTACAGGCCATTCCTAAATATTAGATCTCGATCCTCCTTGGTTTCAAAGTGGAAGGTGTAGTATCCTCTTCCACAAAACTTGATTGAGATTTTTCCATTTATTGTTGCAGACCAGTTCCTTTCTACCCATTTTTGTACCATTTTGGCGATGGCCATAACCCTGTAAACTTCCCAACTAATCCACATTCTGCTAGGGAGAGTGCTACTTTACGAGGAAGAGCTAGAGGGAGTGATATTTCTGGGATGTCTTCCAATATTTTAACAAACTTGGTGACTGATGGTCAGTTCTTTGTTGGACCCATTGTAAAAATGGGAGAGTTGAAATATTTTTCTATTCCTTCATTTTCTTGTTGGTTATCTGAGGGAGGCTCTTCGCCCTCTGATGATTCCATGTTAATCAATCCTCAGCAGCAGGAAGCCACTAAGGGCAGCTGCGTGTTGCTGCATGAACTTGCTACGAGCTGTTGTGTGAGGCTGCTGTGGTTGATGTCTAATTGATGGTGATTTTAAAGACAATATGAGATTTGGATTTAGCTTTGGATATTATATATATATTTAGAATGACAGTGATTTTAAAGACAAAAAGAGCTCTAGATTTTTTGTATAGACTTAAAATGATGATGATTTTAATGACCAAGCTAGCTCTGGGTCTAGCCCTAGCTTTTCTAACTATATCTAAGAAACGTATAGTGATGATGATTTTCATGACAAGTTTGGCTATGGTTATGGGTTTTCTAAAGGTATCTAAAGACTTAAAAGGATGGTGATTTTAATGACAAGATTGGTTTTGGTTGTGGATTTTCTAGACAAACTTATAATGGTGTTTATTTTAATGACCAAACTCGCTTTGGATTTTCTAAGGATATCTAAAATATGTACAAGGATGGTGACTTTAATTACATGACTCATTGTCGCTCTCGACTTTCTAAAAGTTTCTAAAAAAGTTAGAATGGCGGTGGTGATTTTACTGGCTCTGACTCTCATTGTGGTTGTTTTATTATTCAATGATTTATTCTTATCTGTAAGATTCCATATGCATATGTATTTTCAATTACAAATGTTTTAGAGTTTTGGCATGGAAATAATTCATTACGAAATGGAAATATATTAATGAATTCTAGATTCTAGTGTAGAGTTTTCATAAATAGATTATTTTTTGGTTATGCCTGCAATATTCTACATGGGAGTTGTAACTGCGACAATAGCTTGGGATGTATTGTTACAACTTATAAATTATCTCAGTCTTAGTCTTGTGCATTCAATTGTTATTTTTCAATAGAAAGAGAAATATGTGAACTCCTTATGATATTGTGTACATAAACTACACACATTGCAATGGTTGGTTTCTTAAGGTGTTGATCACTAAAATTAATCGTGAAAGAAATCAATAGTTGGGCATATAAATATCGCTTGAATTTAGGAACCAGAATTATGAAAGAAATAAAGAAGGTATGGGTTTCTTGAAATCATAATCAAGAAAGGGCATATTGGGTTTACCAGATGGCATGGAATTGTTGCTAATTTTCTTCTTTGTAGTGCTTACAGCGGTAGAAACACAAAGTGGAGGTGGAAATATGATGGATAAATCAAGCATCTCCATAATTCACATGGTCCTACCACACAACATGATCATATTCCACTCATCCAATATGTGCTTGTCGATCATTTTCAACCCATCATCCAATGTGTACTCTTCGATCATCGGTGACCCATCATCCAACATGTGTTTGCCAATCATGTTTGGTAAATGCAGGAATCAGCAAATTCTAATACCACAAGACTATTAGGCCCACTCCATCGACTATGACAACAATTCTGATGAGAACTTGATTCATATAATTGATTTCATGGATGTCATCATAATAAATTTATGCAATTGGATCAAAATTTCTACAAATTCCACAGATCCCATTCTATCGGGTGTCATCTAGGGGTCATGTCCATTAAACTATCAGAGTTCTAAACCCTTTATTCTTATCCCATTGGATCCACGAACTAGACATGTTGATCAAGTGCTCATCATCTATGGTGAGCGAGCAGAATCTTATTATCTGGGAGCTCACAACAATGTGCATGTGGCAGATGTGCCTGATACATTAATCACGTTCTTGTGGTCTAGACCAAAATTTTTCTTCAACATCTAAATCAATCAATGAGAAGAGAATACATTTTTTCAATTTTGGCATCGCCTTTTACCACTACCACTCACAACCGGCTTATATTTTTACATTGTAGATGGCACCCTCAATGATAGCACTAGACCTCTCTCTTGGTATTCTAAGGATATCTAAAACACGTAGAATGACAATACTAGATCTAGTTTTGGATTTTATCATGAAAAATATTTTTATAACAAAAATTCCCATGACCAGTAGCATGCATGCTTGCATTATTTTCTTCCTTCAAAGTGCATAATTTGTTTTAGGTTTCTCTATTGAAAAATTATGTTTATGATCCTAAGCATGTCATTGACTAGAATTTTATTAAGTGGATCTAGAAGGAGACATTTGGTACAACCAGTGCATATACTGGACAATACGGCCATGATGCTTTGGAACAAATACATGGGGTGGGTAAAGATCTAGTGGATGTGCCACAACCCTAAAGAAGGAACATAGGATCTTAAAGATGCTTTCTGAGAAACATACCACATTTATTTTTTTATTTTTAATTGTAAGTTTGTATATATGCACACTTGTATGGTGTTGGGCACTAAGGATGGTCTAGAAATAAGGGGATGAGGATCGTAAAACCCTAAGTTTTAATTCCTAGTTTAATAATGCTATTTTGTACCTCAAAAGAGGCTAAAGTGCCTATCAATGTAATAGTTTCAACTATTATTAATCAAAAATATTAAATATTATAGATAAATAAGGACAATAGTTATAACTGTGTAGCTAAAGAGTCTATACCACTTTTTTATATTTTTCTATACACATCTTTGAAATTAAGGAAAATTTTGTTTATATGAGCTTCTCAGAGCGGACATGTAGCATTTTGAAAGAATGCATACTTAGCCTTAGTTTTTTGGGTGATCTTACTTCTTGAAGAGAAGAGGATTTATATGAAATTGAATTGTTGTTAGTGATTTTGTGTCAAACATTATTATTATTCCACCATATGGAAGACGCCTAAGTGCATGAATGCATTGGTCTTTCTGATGAAAATATCCATGGATGAGATTCTTTGGGGCTTCTATCATTGAAATTTCTTGATTAGTAGCCCTATAACACTAGATGGAAAAGGAATATCATAAGGGACTCCATTGCATAAAAGGGATTCATTTCCTTGGGTTGTGCACTGTTGGGTGAAAATATGTTTGTTTAATTCTGTTGTAGTACTTGCCCAACTATTTAATTTGTCAATCCGAGGTCCGTAGACTTACGAGACACATGCACTATATATGCATGACCGAAGTGGAACTAATTTAATCTAATCTAATCTAAATTACTGAAATCAAATTAATCTAAGAAGGCATTGAAACATTAAAC
>APFE030182415.1:0-21112 GCA_000404065.3 Pinus taeda
TCAAAGTTCAGCAGAGAAAGAGAGAGATCGTACATTTACAATAGAAGTCAACATTTTGACTTTATGATATCTGCATGAGATCAGTTGAAGACATATTGGTTCAACTGATTCTCCAAGGTGACTCCTTCACCTATCATAGTGCTGCCTTTCGTCCATTTGCTACACCTTACCATTTAGCACCATGCTGTACCGTCACAGTGCTGGACCTAGATGACTGAGCTGCTCTCATCATCATGCTGCCCATTATGCTGCATCTTCCATCATCATGCAGCCCTATTCATCATCATGCTGCTCCTTGATCATGTTGCCCTTTACATCATCATGATCATGTTGCCCTTTACATCTTTATGCAGTCCCATTACTGGTCATGCTCATATACATATTTATGATGATGATCTATAATTAATGTGATTCCTGTCACTGAGATCATTGATGATGCACATTCACATTAGTGCCATCGAGATCAAGTTTGTGAGACCACCATTAATGTGGCCCTTATGTTTCAAACCCTAACCACTGTTGTCTATTATGCGGAGACAGCTACAAGAATCTGCTTGGATCTACTTCATAAATGGTATGCCAAGATTGTAATTGTGCTTCGGAGATCATTGACACTGGGAGGAGGCTATAACAGGACAGTGAGGATAACTGTCTTCATTAACTGTGTATACAAGTCTTCATTAACTTCATATAGAGTTTCCATCCATGACTGCGCATAAATGAGTCTTTATTGCTGTGTATAAAGATTCATTAACAATGCTGCGTTTGACTGCGGCTCTTCCACTGAAGTTTTTGTTGCTTCATCCATCCGAGAGGTATGCCCAGAATGAGAGGGAGACTTCACTGCTCTGTCCATCGGAGGACATCACCTTCAAATCACAGCTATCCCTAAAGTAGACTAGCTCGGATTCTGCTTCAGCTGAACCCTAGATCTGTCTCACCGAAATGCGGATCTTCTTGACTATGGCTTCTCTCCATGCGAAGATCCTTTTGACTGTGTATAAATATTTCTAAGAACAGTGTATGAATGTCTTCATGAACAACGTCCAAAATGTCTTCATGAACTGCGTAGATATGTTTCCATGACTTGTGTATATCAGTCTCCATGAATAGCGTATGACTATCTCCATGACCAGCGTATATATGGAAGCCTCCTTGACTGTGTAGATTAGGGCCTATCTATAAAACTTCTTGGACAGTGTATTAGGTCTCTGTCTGCTGCGTGGATCATCCTCATATGCCCGCGGCTTCCTGCAGTTAGGGCATCACCCTTGGGCAAGCGTATCTTCATTGTGTCTCTTCTTCACCAAAAACCCAAAGACGTGGAGAGGAGGAGACCACATATGAAGAGGATGTGTATTCTGAATGATTTCAAGTCCTCTATATTTATACTAAAACGTAGATGATGAATAGACACGACTATTGGGCTTCTGAGCCTACATAGGATGCTGGCCGACTTGACAATATGTCTTATAATACAAATAAATTCATAACTCCATGAATACTTATCGGAATCGGATGATCTTTAGATCAATCCTACACCTCTCGATGAGAGGGATCCAATAAAAATATCAACTGCCATAAATAAAATGACCCACATGGAGTTTGGCCCTAGTTGCCAATTTTAACAAAGTTGAAGCAGAGAATATTATCAGATTGGTGTAGCGGAAGTTTCTGATGGCCTACCTTAAGATCACTTCATTGGAAGACCAGATCTCAGGGTGGAAGGAAAGATAGATAACTAGTTCGGCCATTATGCAAAGGAGTATCCAAATGGCAGGGACACATCACTTGATGATGATAACAATCATTCCAGGGACATCTTCAATGATCAAAGGAATGACAGGTAGTGGCCGACTCTTCATAAAAAGCAAGGAACCCTAGGTATGAAGAATCAAATGTTGTTTCTGATAAAGATAAAGAAGCGTTATCTTGGATTGGCCCTCTCCTTCAGATTCTTTGGAAATCTGGCTTATTGATTGTAGTGCTTCAAGGCACTTCATTGGATAGAAGGGTGCACTCTCTAATTTGGTAGAAATGGAAACAATCGTGGGATTATACTTGGAGCTGATGCCACCCATTCCGAAAAAGGGTGTAGGGAATGTTACCTCTCAATTGAATGAGGGTAACTCAATCCATTTACAGAATCTCTTTTATGTACCTGATCCCAAGAAGAACTTGGTGTCCATTTCAGCAATGGAAGTCGAAGATTTCAAGGTGGCACTCGTCGATGGAAAGGTACATGTTTGAAAATAGAATTTTCAAGATGTTTTTGAGTTCAGGGTTGTAGGGAAGAGTGAATTCAAAAAGAGCATGAAAGTACATGTCTGAGATGTACCGAAGGAAAATCTTACAAGGGGACCATTCCCATCATGTAGCAGGTCCACAGGTTTGGAACAACCCGAGGAGTTTGAGATTCATGATCAGGCATCTCATGTATATAGGTGGAAGAAAGCCCTCTATGGCTTGAAGAAAAACACCTTGGGCGTAGTGTGAGAGGATTGATAGCTGTCTGATGAAGCTGAGATTCACTAGGAGTGAAACTGATCCAAACCATTACCCGAAAGTTGTGGATGATAGACCTCTCATACAGGCACCTTATGAGGATGACCTATTTCTGACAGGTGCAGACCCTCTCATTTATAGAAGTAAGAAGGAGTTGGATTCTGAATGTGGAATGGTAAACTGCAAGCCTGTGACTACCTCAAGGATATTAACTTTCAGAAGTCATATGGTAGTGATGTTGGACTAGAGTTTCATAAACTCATTTGCGTTAATGTTCTTGGTGAACTTCCGTCTGGACATATGTTTTGTAGTTAGCATGGTGAGCTCATATTTGGTTGAGTCTCACTGGATTGGTGCGAAGAATCTTCTGAGATATCTTCATGGAACAATCTCTCATGAATTGAGATACACTGCCGGAAATATGAAACAGCATGATTATTCGAATGCTGAGTGAGCAGGCAGTGTGGAGAGCACTTCTCAGTGTTGATTCTCTTTGAAATCTGCCTCAATATCCTAGATGAGCAAGAAGCAGAAGTCGGTGGCTCTGAGCACCGCCGAGGTAGAATACATTGCTGCTAGCATGGCCTCCTGTGAGGCAGTCTGGTTGCGGAAGCTCTTTAGTGAGCTATTTGTACACATGATGAATACCACTGTGATTCTCTATGACAACCAGATGTAGTATTCAATTATTGAGGAATCTCGTATTCAATTATTGCTCCAACAGATAGACATGAGATACTACCTTATTAAGGATATGGTAAGTCAATGAGCAAGGAAGCTCCATCGCTATGAGATGATGTACAGGTCGCTACACTTTGTCAAAGCCCCGGGGGAAAGGTCAAATTTGTGATTTTCCCAAATGACTTGGAGTCGTCGAGAAACCCTTGTAAAAGGGTCCTGCATGTTGCATACATTGAGCTCTGGGAGCTCTGGAGGCTTGGGGTACTTACTGGAGCAACTTATGACCATAGGGTGACTCACCCTCCCCTGGTGGTGCACTATGAACAGGATGATTAGTTCTTCTGTGGGCCTAGATGATGTGTTCTACATGGCAATTGTGGACAAGATGATTTGCTCTCTTGTGGGACAAGATGATTCGCTCTCCTATGGACAGGATGACTTGCTCTCCTGTGGACAGGATGATTCGCTCTCCTGTGGACAAGATGATTTGCTCTCTTGTGGGATAGGATGATTCGCTATCCTGTGGACAGGATGACTCGCTCTCCTGTGGACAGGATGACTCGCTCTCCTGTGGACAAGATGATTCGCTCTCTTGTGGGACAGGATGATTCGCTCTCCTGTGGATAGGATGATTAGTTCTCCTATCGAGGCATCCTACCCATGCAGTCTGGGATTCATGGGAAGTACCTCTCATCTGATCAATGAGTAGGGAAATGAGGATAGGGACCATAGTAGTACCGATGGACGCATCATTGTATCTACCGTACTCCCTATGCTAGGATGACCTTCATTGATCTGGGATCAATGATATTGGTCTAGGACCAGTGAGAGTGGTACATACTATGACACTGACTTCGGGTCAGTAGAGGACTGGTCTGGGACCAGTGGTACCCACTCTGAGACTGACTTTGGGTTAGTGGAGAATGGTATGAGACATTCTCGATCAATTCTTCTTCTTCATGGTTCAGCAGAGCAGAGCTGAGTAGAGCTGAGCAAAGCAGTGCAGGGTGTAACTGACAAACTAGCCAAAATTCTCTTAAAAAAGAATATCAAAACCTCATTCAAACCCTTGAAAACTATTAGACAAAGAATGAAATCAGTCAAAGACAACCCAAAACATCTCCAACAAAAAGGTGTCTATATTATCAACTGCTCCTGTGGAGAACAATATATCGGGGAAACAGGTAGATTAGTCAGTATCAGGCTAAAAGAGCATAGTGCAGATATTCGGTGGGAAAGAACCCGTTCCTCAGCCTTGGCAGAACATGCTGGTAAGACAAACCACCATATATGCCTTGAAAACACAAAAGTCATTGCAAATGAAAAACACCATTTCAAGCGAAAAGTTCGAGAGGCTCTTGAGATCATAAAACACCCGCATAACCTCAACAGAGATGGAGGCTTGGAAATTAGTAGGAATTGGACCTCTCTCCTCACCCCCATGGAGTAAATTGACCCTCCTTTTTCCTTCTTTTCTTCTTATCCTTCCTTCTTTAGATCGAATTGGCCCCTACACTTAAAACTTTGTATAATACACTATCTAGCTTATAGGCCTAAAAACTCATCGTTAATAACACATTAACCTCTTAAAATCTTACATGAATTAAATAAATTAAATGAAAAATAGACCAAAAAAAAAATTACAATTAGTTAAAACAAATCATTATGATAAACTATTTAGTAAATAAAAATTAATAAAAAACTCAAGCAATTAATAAACATGTATGATAAGTATATTCATGTATAATAAACAAAATTATAAATAACTTTAATATATCAAAAATTATAAGAATATTAAAAGATTAAATGAAAAAGAAACAAAAACTATAAAAATATTACAATTAGTTAAAACAAATCATTGTGATAAATTATTTAGTAAATAAAAACTAATAAAAAACTCAAGCAATTAATAAACAAGTATAATAAGTATATTCATGTATAATAAATAAAATTAAAAATAACTTTAATATATCAAAAATTATAAGAATATTAAAATATTAAAATCATCCTAATCATATATAGCTTTATAATACATTTCCTTAGAAACCTTGTAAAAATTAAACAAATATAAACATAATTACCATAAAAGTTACAAATAATTAAAACAAAATCATCATTTTATTAATAAAAACATAATAAAAAACTTATTACAAAAACAATTCACTTAAAAGCAATTAATATATAACTATAATAATTATCCATGAAAAATAAATAAAATTAAAAAGAGCCTTAATAGAGTATATATTAGAATTATTAAAAATAATCCAGTTTATTCAAATCATGAAACTGGTCGGCTTACATTCTTGACAGTTCAACCTCAAACCTATTTATCATCATTGTTCTCTCTCTCCTTTGTAAATCAAGTCCTGATGATGAGTCTTGGTCTAGACTTGAAACGTCGACAAAGAAAAATGAAAACTGTGGATTATCGGAGTTTAGATTCTAAAAAACCAAACCACAGAAATCTGCAATCCATTAAAGATAGTACAGTCGGATATATGGATCAGTGGATGGAGTTCTCCCTAGTTGAGAGGGAGTGTTAAAATTGGCAACTAGGGCCAAACTCCATGTGGGTCATCTTATTTATGGCAGCTGATAATTTTTATTGGATCCCTCTCATCGAAAGGTGTAGAATTGATCTAAAGATCATCTGATTCCGACAAGTATTCATGGAGTTATGAATTTATTTGTGTAATAAGACAAATTGTCAAGTCGGCCAGCAACTTGAGTAGACTTAGAAGCCCAATAGACATGTCTATTTATCACCTACGTTTTAGGATAAATAAAAGAGGATTTGAAGTCATTTTACACACATTCTTTATGTGATCTCCTCTCCATGTCTTGGGTTTTTGGAGGAGAGACACTAAAGAATACGCTGACCTAGTATGATTCCCTAATCCAACGCAGTCATGGTAACATCTTATACGCTGTTCATGAGACACCTTATACGTTGTTCAAGTACGCTGTTCTTGAAGTCATTTATACACAGGGTAGAGAGACTCCTTACACGCAGTGACATTCATATGGAAGAGCCGCAGTCATAACCGCAGTCAAGCATGGAAGAAGCCACAATCATAATAATGTCAAGGAGATCTGGCCACAGTTAAAAGGAGACTTGTAGCTGCCAAAAGGAATACCAATACGCAATGTAAAGTTTTATGCAGCCCTAAACTACAGCCACGTGAAGCCCTAAACGATGTAAAGGAGAAGACTTTATGAAGACCTATACGTTGTCACAAAAAGGTTCTAATCACTGTACAGAAGAGCCCTAATCTAGGACACTATCATGAAACAAGGGTTCGAATATTGTCATGCTCTAACCACAGAGAAACCTAAGCTCTGTCCCAAAAGGAATCATGGTTGCAGCCTAACGTTGTCATGGTGAGGACCTATGGAAATGATTAGCACAGTCTCCTAGCTGCAACATTTAATATTGCCCTAAGCCGCAATACATGAGGATATATACGCAGCAACAAGGATAGGATCTAAGTCGCAATCATCTAAGGATCTAGCTGCTGTCATAATATCGGATTGTTGTAGGTGACAACATGAAAATAGAAGGATTGTTTAAGATGGGTCTGCTGGAAGGAATCTGGAACTCTAGGTTAGCTGCTTTGCTAGGCTGCAAGTCATAGCAAGCAGCTAAGGCTGATATACTTATTGTTGCATTAATAAGGCTGCATGATGATAGAAGGTGCAACATAATGAGCAGCATGATAATGCATGAGATAGCATGCTGATGTATGAGACAGCATGATGATGTATGATGCAGCACGATGGGCATGTTAGTAAAGAGCAACATGATGATGAGAATAGATGAGAGCAGCTCAGTCATCTAGGTCCAGCACTACAGCATGGTGCCACATGGTAAGGTGCAGCAAATGGATGAGAGGCAGCACTATGATAGGTGAAGGAGTCACCTTAGAGAATCAGTTGAAGCAATATGTCTTCAACTGATTTCATGCAAATATCAAAAGTCAAAATGTTGACTTCTATTGTAAATGTACTATCTCTCTCACTTTCTCTCTGAACTTTGAAGAACATAACAGAAGAATTGATCAAGGGTTTCCCTGCATTGGGGTTTGTCCCTGGCTGGCGCCACATCTTGTGTCCTCTTGTCTTCTGCGATTTATATTTATGTTCTATCTGCAGTTTACTTTAATGCTGATGTGATTGCTAATCTGGAAAAGATATTGAACTAACTGTGAAAATTGAAATAAATTGCTCTAGCATAGAACATACCATAAATTAACAAGAGCAGATAGGTGTCTTCCTCAGTCGATTGAAGGAGATTCGGGACCAGCTAACTTCCATAGGGTCCACGCCGGATCAAGAATTGATGGTGAGGACCACATTGAACATAGTCTCAGAGGATTGAGAGGTATTTTTCCAGAGCATACTAGGAAGGTCGAGCCTTCCGGATTGGGAGGAATTGTGGGCGGCTCTTCGTCAAGAAGAGATCAGACAGGTGACCAAGGTAGGGAATAATGACAAAGGGGTCAGAATCAAGAAGGAGGAAGAAGAAGATGCGGCTCTCGCATCTATGGGAAAGCAGAAGAAGAGAAAGAAGAATGACCTCTCCAAGGTCAAGTGCTTCCATTGTGGGGAACTAGGTCATTTTGCGAACCAGTGTCCTAGGAAGAAGAGCAAGGGAGAGGCTTCCGAGACCAAGGCATCCTAGCTGATGTTGGTAGAGATGGATGCGGATGGAGCGACAAAGAGTGCTACAGTGCAGGAGTCCTGGGACAACAGGCTGCAACAGTGCAAGAAGCACGGCTGTGTTGCACTAGTGCAGGATGGCACAGAGAAGTGTGCAATGGTGCGAGATGCATGGAGTTCTACAACAATGCAGAGGTCAGTAGAGGGAGCACTTGTTAGTGACAGAGGGAGCTTCAGCATCGGGAGTGTCTCTAGCCTAACAGGGATGTTAGAGTTGGGTGGATCAGTTACCTACTTCTCGGTCACTGAGTTGCAGTGCAGCAGTTAGCAGTGGCAGTGCTATGGGCAACACAATGAAACATGATGAGAAGGGGATGGAGTGCACATGCAGTGTTGGGAGTATGGAACAACAACAACATGGATGCAGAGGGAGTTGCTGTACGGATGCGGCAGTGTTAGTGGCAGGGCCATGGGCAGTGATACAGGATGCAGCGGTGTAGAGGATGTTGGGAAGGGAGGCCTAGCACTAGCACAAAGACTGGTGCTGGATAATCAGTGTGATACTCAGTGTGGAGTATTACTAGAGCACAATCCTCGCTAAGGAGTGTTGATTTGGGTTAGCATCGGATGTGCTCTAGCCATGAAAATTGGTGGAGAGGCTAAAGCACACGAGATCTCCAAGACCCATAAATGGTTTGGGCAGATTCTAACCGGTTTGGGAGATATTAAAATAATTAATATTTTTAATGGAGTTCCTAAGTTTAAACTTAGGAAAAATAAAATATTAATGGGTATTAATATAAAATTGGGTTAGAATGTTGCAAAAGTCATGGATCAAGCGAAATCTAATCTTAGCCATTGATTAGAGATTTAATCTCGGCCGTTGATGGACAAATGAGAAAAGTATAAGAGGAGGCTTGGGGGCTAGTTGGAGAACACACCAAGAGAGATCAAGAATTCGATTTTCTGGGGCAGGGTTCACTGAGGAAATCGAGTGAGTGATCTGAGTTACAGCTGAGGGGCAGTGAATACATAGCAGAAAGGCAGAGTTGGTACCAAAGAGGCAACACAGAGCCCAGTGAGGTTGACACAGAGGCAGCTGGAGGCTACGCAGAGGCAGCCAGGAGCTGTGTAGAGCCAAAGAGGCCAGCGTGTGAGACGTAGAGGGTCTAGGGGCTGACGTAGAGGCTTAGAAGCTGACGCAGGGCCTAGAGGCAGCGATGGAGGATTTCGTGGGACAGACTGGGAGCTGTTGAGCCAGATAGGGTGATGCAATCCTTATTAGAGTGACGGAGAGCAGCAAACGTTGCAATTGTTGATGTGGGATCATTCATCCGGTGATTAGTCAGCCGAAATATCTGTCTCCGAGGGGAGGTACTACTACCGAGGGCATTCTCCGTTGGGTGAGCCATTTCTGGCGCCCTAGTTGTATTATGAAAACTGCATAATAATAAAACCCTCTAAATAGCTGCACTGGTTTTCCCGCATTGGGTTTTTCCGAGGATATTGGTCCAAAAATAACAGTGTGACTTGTGTGCTTGTTCACTGTCAGTTGATGGTCTGTAGATGTTGATACTTTACTTGTATTTATTTTCAATATTTACATAGTAAATAACTTGTTAAATAATTGAACAAGTAGGAAGAAATAAATTAGATAGTATAGGAAGAATTTCTAATGGGTTAAAGTTTTAAACTTAGAAATTCCAACATTTACATGATCCAATGGGTAGAAGGGGTGGACGACACTCCTTTTGTAGATCCATTTGCCTACTTTTTGTGTGGTTTAAGGCTTGAACTTTCCTGAACATGAGTTGTCCTTGGTCCATGATGTGTCCTTGACTTGTTTTGACATATTGCTTACTCAACACATTTGCCATGATACCTCTTTTAACCTCATGGTTGCACCAAAAATGGAAGTTGACTCATTTTGATGGTACCTCATCGATGCAAATGGTGCATCAAAGGGGGCGTTAGTAGTTTATTGACTTGGAGTTCATTACGCTTGACTTGGAGGTCACAAGAGATCTTTTCATTGTCTTGGAGGATGTGGGTCACTACATTAGGGAGCATTAATGTATCACAAGCTGTGAGACTTTTATGAAGAATGATGGTCATGGCCAAATAGGTGTGCATACATATGGATATGGTTGATTTGGGGAACAAAGAGTGCTTTAAGATAATGGGAAACTGAGGGGAAAAGTACAATAAGCAATCACCTTTATAGGGCTACTCAACAAGTGCACCCATAAATCATGAGTCATATTAGATCCACCTCCTGTAGCTCGCATATCACTGTAGGCAATAAGAATGTTACATGATGCTTTCTTTCCCATACTATTTTTCTCTTTCCCTTACCCATCGAATGTTGAATGAAATCCTTTCCTTCTAGTACTAACCTTTCTCTAGTGGCTTGTGGATTATACTAGCCTCATAATGTGTCGATAATTAATATGCTCTACCAAGTTGAGGGATGCTTTGTTTTTGGGAGGGTCAATTGTGAGAGAAACCTAGGCCTTATATGTTGAGGGTTTCCCAAAAAATTAATAGCACCCCCATTCATACTTTTACTAATGAACCCTTTCTCTGATATCCTCTCTCTCTCTCTTTGTTTTTCTTGTCCCTTTCCTAGGCTACAACACCAGTAATAGATCTCTCTAGGTCGTCTTCCCAGGTAGGGCCTGACTTGAGATGGCTTCTCCTTAGATGGGACCAATCGCCATTCCTCTCCTTTTCCTATTAGGGACTTTGGTCTTGGTTGTCGCATCCTATAGACTGCAGCTATGGGATCACATCTCCAACCATTGTTCCAATGCTTGCTTCCACTCATCTATTGCATTCCCCAGTTCAAAACTAGGATTGTCAACTTTTTCTTCTTTCCTTCACTATTTGTGCTACGGAGTTGTAATTCTCAGCTCTTTCATTTGCTATCTCAACTAGTGTGTCAACCTCTTATTCTTGGCTTCAGTTGTTCATCTCTATTTTTGTCCCCTCTTGCTTATTTGGTTTAGTTTTTTGATCCTGGATTTAGTAACTTTGATCTCTCTTTCCTCCGCTAGTTCATCCCTATCTTTTCCACCTCTCCTTCCTTCTCCTTTTCTCACCTTCACTCGCTTCTCACCCTCATTGAGATTTGCTGTTGTTATCGCCTCCTTGTATGTGGAAAGGCATTTACTTTTATGTTTTAGGGTGTGTTACCACAATCTAGCAGGCCTTAAGGAGGGAATGCCTACTGTCAAAGAGCTAAACTAAGTGATAACAATGGGATAATGTCCCATAGTCACCACAACCAATGTCCCCTTCTCTTTATGGAATTTCACCAATGGGAGGAGTCCTGGTAGATAAGCAATCATCTTTTATTGATGTTCTAGGGTTTGAGGGACTAGGTGATGAGGTAGGAATTCTTAAGGGAAGCTTTATGTGATAATATGGAACTTAAAAAGGGTTTTCGCTCCCTATTAGAGACTTAGAAGAAAGTTGCATGAGATCTATGGTTTTGTGAATTATTGTGGTTAAAGGTATTCCTGAGATCAAGGCAAGGAGAAGAAAGGGCTTCTTATGATTTATTCCAATGAATACTAAGCTCATACAACCCTCGAAGAATTCCCCAAGTCAAGGAAATTCGAACTAGGGTTTCCATTCTAGGGCACACCTCTAGTGTGCTTTTTACATTTTCATCATAATGCTTTTTATTTTGGGTGCATAACTTAAGGGTTAGAACTTGCTCTTATGATTTAGTATTTGATTTTACCCGTCGAGCTGGGATAATTTATTGCTCATTAGGGTTGTGACATAAAAGGTTTCCTTTTAATGAAATGGAGTATCAAGTGCTCAGGAACCGGGTGATGACCAATGAGGAGGGTAGAGCCCATATTAATATTTTTCCCATGTGCTAACTTATATCCTAACCTTTTAAATTTTGATTTTCTTCTTTTTCTTTCATTGTGACCATAATATGATTTTCCATTCTTTTAGTTGCATTCACCTTGAGGACAACGTTTCTCCTACTCAAGGAGTGTGGACAAGAGAGTGCCAAATCCCAATGAACCAATGACAAGTTAGACCCGAAGAATGGAGGTGGTGCAAGGGGCTTGTAATGTGGTATGGAAATTGGGAAGTATGATGTAGGGAAAGATGAACATGCTATTTCAATCCGTATTTCCCAAGTGCCCCTCCTACAACCCTAAGGCCGTAAGGGAGGTCCCACTGGATTGGGGCTAAAGATTAACTCCCCTAGTAAGGTGAGAAAACAAATTTATAGTCAAGATCGATCAATCTTCTAAATCACCCGTTTATCGATACTAAATGCACAAAATAAACAAGTATAAGCACTCGATTGCAAAATGATCAAAGTACATTTTGAATAGAAGCTCATTTTCATCCAAGAGGAAATGTTTGATGGGGAGAGGTATGTGGTTGATCCAGATGGCTATGGCATATGGCATATAATCATCAAGAAATTTCTATAAAAGGTTGATGGCTAGCTAGTTGTTTGAATGGCTATCCAATGCAGGAGAAAAGTTTTCTCCTATGGGGTTATGCATTTTGGTGGGTAACAGGCACATCATCAAAAATTCCAACGCCCAAGATTTCAAGCTCAACATTTCAGCATATGGAGGATCATCATTAGGTCAAATATCACGTGGAAGTTTCTCAAGGCCCAACAATCATCTCTGTTGGGGCAATAAGGTTAGATTGTTTTGGTTTTCCTCTCTTTCATATCTAGCACTTAGGTTAGTTATCTCATCAAAGGAGATTTATGAGATAACCCCATGTTAGTTTGGTTTCGTATTTTAATTGGTTTTTATCTACATGTTGTGAATTGTAATTAATCTGTGTCACTAGGCATTCAATGATGGGTAAGATCGTAATGGACCTATTAGCATTCCCCTTTCTCGTTCGCTTCCTCTTAGTTTTTTTGAATTTTCTCTAAAATCGAGTTGTGACACCTCTCTCCTTCTTCCCTGTGGTAGCATATTGCCTCAGTTTAATAGTCATGCCACATTTTGCTAATTTTACTAATGAGTTGTCATTAACTCTTCTATATCTCAGGGGAAGTCTCTGTTATTCTTTTTGGTGGCAGGGGATTTTAAATTTACCAAACCCCTACCCTAGAGACCTATTACCACTCATATTAGCTGGCTTATAAAGGCTTGGCCAAGATTCCAAATGGTAAGCACACAACAGATGCCCCTAATGTCACCGAAGCACACTCTCCTCTCACTTTTGGCAAACTCCCAAAATTCCATAGGGGGTATTCCAAAATACACAAGCATCACCTAAAGTATTAGGATGACCAGAGCCTACAAACAGGGAAATGATGAACGTTAGGATTTAAAGAGAAAAAATAGATTTGATCTGATGTATGATATATTACTGTAGAAAACACAAACCAATGAAGAAAATACTAAATTTATGAATGAAGTAACCTTGACAAAAGAGCCACGCTTGATTGTGAAGGCCCTCAACAATGTTGGGATTTAAACCATGAAATGATGATTTACCTTGCATTTACACACTTGCAAACATGAAGTTTTGGATAAACCAACAAAGAAAAGCCGACTCTAGGGCCTCTCATAAGCCCAAAAATGCTATAGAAACTTATGCATATGAATTTGAGATGATATTATAATGAAATATAATGAAAATAAACATACTAGCACTTCAAAGTATTGATTATTCAAAAATTTATTCAAATATGGAAATTGTTACTCAATTTTGGGGCACCAATTCCTTGGGGTTGAAAAATGAAAGTGTCCCAATTGGTATGAAACATGTTGCAATTGTTAGGACAACTGAAAACACTTCCAAAGGTGAGTGATATTCAATTAGAAAACTTTAGAAATGTTGCTAGGGATTAGAAGGGTTAGAATCAACTTTTCGTGTATCTCAACGCAAGGGATTTTACCAATGCTTGAGCTATAATTACTGAAGATAAAATCAGATTTCTAAAATCTCCTTCAAAACTCTTCCACATTTTTTAGATCAACATTAAATGCAAGAAAGGAGAGGGGGGACTATCTTTCTTAGATATTCAATGTGGCACACCATTCTAAAAAATGAGTCTAGAATCAAAGTGTAGAAAAAAGTAAAAAAAATCTTATTTAGACATAAAAGTAAAAAAATTCTCGAGATCAATTTTTATCTTTGATTCTTCTATTTTTCTATAATTTAATTTTTATGTATTTTTTCTATTGTTAAGGCTTTTTAAATAGTAAAAATTAAGGGCAATCACAAAATTTAGTAAAAAGAGATGAAGAGTGTGCCTTATGTCCACTAGGGCTATGGGGTCAAATTGATGATCGTCTTAAGTTGGTTAGTCCATGCTCGTTGTTTATGGCTAGAGGAGGAACACTAGAAGTTAAATCACATCAAGGCTAATCTAGAAAAAAGTTTTGAAATCAATCCCAGTAGAAAGGATCCTACTTAGAGGAAAGCTGTCAACCATTAGCTACACTATGATGCAAAATAAATTGAAACTCTTTGTGGGGAGGACTAGGAGATGGCCCAACAAAGAGAGACAAACTCTTCCTTACACCAACAAGAGAGATGTGCAAATAAAACCCCAGACATCCCTTTACAAGTGACAAATTTGCTCTTCAAATTAATCAATCTTGTTAGTTTGTGTAGTATTGTTTAGTTATTTGCAAATTTCCTTATGAATATTTGAAATCAACCAAGAAAGATAACCTTCAAGATAAACACCAATTATTTCATGAAAATATTTCACATTATGGAAAAATGATCTCAACAATTCACAATGATTTGCAAAGGAGAGAGAGGTCTCTATTTATAGATGAGGCTCTCAATACATTTCCTCCGTTTGCTTCAAAAGATAAGTGAATTTTCACACACAATATGGTTGGAGACTAAGTAAAATTACAATTTTTGTCATTGCATTACAAAAATCCTTAAAATGAGGTGAGATGTCCCACCAATTAGAGGATCAATTTGAGAAAAGGAGGCCCGAATTGGCCTAAGCATACAATGTTCCATCAAAGAATGGCTTGACTTGTTCGAAAAAGTATCTTTAGTGCTTAGGAATTCAAGCTTTTCACTTTTTTTGCACAACCTTACTTGAACGAGGGCTTGGACATTTCCAACGGCTTGTATAATGTGGACAACCTGTTGAATTTTCCATGACACTTAAGAATCAGGTTTGAGTCTAATATCACGATCACAAACACACTCAATTGCCAAAACAAAAGCACTTTGCACAATGGAATAACAAATAAAAATGAATAAAGTTATACACAAGACAATTTTTCACACCACAACTTGTTATATATAAACTTTAATACAACAATCTTAGGGCTCCCATACGATGGATCATGGCCCTTACATAGAACCCTAATACAAGACACATCTAGGGCTTGGTGTCAAGAACTATGACCACCAATCTTTCCCTAAACAAAGTACACTGGGCCTACATGATCATAACAATCCTTTCAATCCACCTATCATGAACACATCTAGCAGGTACTTTGCCTCCTCTTTTGCTGATCACTGCAACTTCTGCAACATCAAAATGCTTGCATTTCCATCCGTCAAATTGCTACTATCAACTACTCTAGCTGCTCCAAGATGATTGAACATTGGCTCTGTGATCCTCCCACTAACAATGTCCTCTATTGTTCCAAAGCATCACGTTCTTACGATCTTTACAATATGCCCTATTATGAATGAGTTTTCCCTCTTGCAACCCACTGAACTAGGGCTCACAAATCTTCCTCCTATCAGTTCAGTAGCTCCTCCAATGAACATTGTACATGAGGTCTTCTAGGGTTAGAATCAACTTTTCATGTATCTCGAGGCAAGGGAATTTACCAATACTTGAGCTATAATTACTGAAGATAAAATCAGATTCTAAAATCTCCTTCAAAACCCTTCCACATTTTTTAGATCAAAATTAAATGCAAGAAAGGAGAGGGGGCACTATCTTTCTTAGATATTCAATGTGGCACACCATTCTAAAAATTGAGTCTAGAATCAAAATGTAATTATTCAAATCTTATTTAGACATAAAAGTAAAAAAATTCTCGGGATCAATTTTTATTTTTGATGCTTATATTTTGCTGTTATTTATTTTTTATGTATTTTTTTCTTTTCTTAAGGCTTTTTCAATAATAAAAAGTTAAGGGCAATTGCAGAATTTAGTAAAAAGAGATGAGGAGTGTGCCTTATTTCCACTAGGGCTTTGGGGTCAAATTGATGCTCGTCTTAAGTTGGTTAGTCCATGCTTGTGGTTTATGGCTAGAGGAGGAACACTAGAAGTTAAATCACCTCAAGGCTAATCAATAAATTTTTTTGAAATCAAGCCCTACAAGAAAGGATCCTACTTAGGGGAAATCCGTCAACAATTTGATCAACTATGATGCAAAATAAATTGAAACCCTTGGTGGGGAGCACTAGGGCATGGCCCAACAAAGAGAGACGAACTCTACCTTACATGGACGAGAGAGATGTGCGAATAAAACCCTAGACATCCCTTTACAAGTGACAAAGTTGCTCTTCAAATTGATCAATCTAGTTAGTCTGTGTAGTATTCTCTAGTTATTTGCAAATTTCCTTAGGAATATTTTAAATCAACGAAAGATAAAGTTCAAGATGAACACCAAAGATTTCATGAAAATATTTCACATTATGGCAAAATGATCTCAACAATTCACAATGACTTGCAAAGGAGAGAGAGGTATTTATTTATAGATGAGGCTCTCAACACATTTCCTCCTTTTGCTTCAAAAGATAAGTGACTTTTCATACACAATATGGTTGGAGACTAAGTAAAATTACAATTTTTGTCATCGCATTACATAAATCCTTCAAATGAGGTGAGATGTCCCACCAATTAGAGGATCAATTTGAGAAAAGGAGGCCCGAATTGACCTAATCATATAATGTTCCATCAAAGAATGGCTTGAATTGTTTGAAAAAGTATCTTGAGTGCATAGAAATTCAAACTTTCCACTTTTCTTGCACAACGTTACTTGAACGAGGGCTTGGGCTTGGACATTTCCAATGGCTAGTATAATGCGGACAACCTGTTGAATTTTCCACGACACTTAAAATTCAGGTTTGAGTCTAATATCACGATCACAAACACAGTCAAATGCCACAACAAAAGCACTTGGCACAATGGAATAACGAATAACACTGAATCAAGTTGTACACAAGTCAATTTTTCAGACCACAACTTGTTATATACAAACTTTAATACAACAATCTTAGGGCTCCCATACGATGGATCATGGCCCTTACATAGAACCCTAGTGCAAGACACAACTAGGGTTTGGTGTCATCAACTATGACCACCAATCTTGCCCTGAACAAAGTACACTTAACCTGCTTGATCATAACAGTCCTTTCAATCTACGTACCTTGAACACATCTAGCAGGTACTTTGCCTCCTCTTTTGCTGATCACTACAAATTCTGCAACATCAAAATGCTTCATTTCCAACAGTCTATCTGCTACTATAAACCACTCTTGGCTTCTCCAAGATGATTGATCATTGGCTCCGTGATCTTCCCACTAACAATGTCCTATTCCTTTCCAGAGGATCAAGTTCTTCGGGTCTTTACAATATGCCCTATTATGAATGAGTTTTCCTTCCTACAACCCGCTGAACTAGGGCTCACAAATCTTCCTCCTAACATTTCATTAGCTCCTCCAATGAACACTGTACATGAGGTCTTCTAGGGCTCCATTAAGCTGCCCTCTTAATAGTACCAAGCTTGCACCTTTATCACTGTAATAGGGCTCCATAAAACAACCTTTTTAACTTTCACACTTTTGCTTCTTGTTGATAGCACCAGGGCATCTCAAATTTGTGTTCCCAAGGCCTTTAGGAAAATATTATCCAACCACTCCAGAGAAACTCTCCCTTCCAATGAATCTGCTCCACGTTAACCATATTTTCCTTCATTGTATTAGCCCTATACTATGCACATAAACTCGCACTTCTGTACAACTACTTGAGGTTGGATATGGTCCATATGGTCCACTTCAGGAGAGACATATGCATAGTATCTTTTCACAATACACCCAGAATTTGTGGCCCAAATCATAGTCCATATGTCTGCTTCTTAGCGTCTCTTTCCTCTCTCCCATGGACACAAAATTAGAGTGAAACTTATCATACTTCGGAGCATACTCTTTAGGGCAAGTTACCATAGAGAGAGGACTAACTAGGGCACAAAGACTGTTCTTCAAAACCTTGAACAACCCTTCCATCACCTAACAACAACTTATCTCCACACGTCAACCTCTTTTACAGCTCTACCACAGACCTAAACATCTTGGCCTCTCTATATGACTTTAGTTACTTCATACAGCCCTGTGGCGTCCCTGAAAATGACCAAGCATACCTCTATTCTCCTACACCGGTACCTGGGATAGGTCGACTCATTCATGCAATAACACCTCCATTCACACTTGTACTCATGAACCCATTCTCCTTTATACTTCTTTACTTCTTAATCATCTTGGGGAAGTCCTTCTATATCATCTCTTTTTGTTTTATTTATTTCCCCATCCCTAGGTTACATCACCTCTAATGGGCCTCTCTAGGTCGTCTTCTCAGGTAGGGCCCGACCTGAGATGGCTTATCCTTAGATGGGACCAATCGTCATGCCTCTCCTTTTCCTATTAGGGACTTTGGTCTTGGTGGTCGCATCCTGTAGACTGCAGCTATGGGATCGCATCTCCATCCATTGCTCAAATGGTTGCTTCCACTTGTTTATTGCATTCCCCAGTTAAACACTAGCATTGCCAACGTTTTCTTCTTTCCTTCGCTATTTGTGGTCCAGAGTGTCAATTCTCACCTCTCTCATTTGTTATCTCAACTAGTGTAGCAACCTCTTACTTCTTGGCTCCAGTTGTTCATCTTTATTTTCTTCCCATATTGTGTATTTGGTTCAATTTTTTGGTCTTGGGTTTAGTAACTTTGATCTCTCTTTCCTCCACTCATTCATCCCTACTTTTTCCGCCTCTCTTTCCTTCTCCTCTTCTCAACTTAACTCGCTTCTCGAAGAAGTCCCCAAGTCAAGGAAATGCAAACTAGGGTTTCCCTTCTAGGGAACACCCGTGGCAAGAATTGTTATGGTTGAAAACACAGGAGATGTTTGTCAAACATTGAGGTCTTGCGCTAGGAACCTAAGCTTGAAGTCTATGATCTCGGAATCCACCCTTCCACTCTAGAGAATTTTGCTCGATGCCCTAACCTAGCCATCCAAGAAGAGGGGACCAAAACTTCGGGAGAAGAAAATATGGAGAAAGAAGTATTTGATCACGAAATGGTTTGGACCAGTGCCTTTTCCTTTGGGCTTATGGAGTTCGAGATGCTTCATATTTTCCATAATTGTCTTTAAGGAGGTAAATAATTGATGCCCTAGATACCAAACCTCAACAATTACCCACTCCAAATTTATGGAGTTTTATGGATGAAAAACAAAATTTCATCCACTAGGAACATTCATCACATGTCATGCTATGAGTAGCATGTGCAATTGCCAACCAAATGACTTTCAAAATAAATCTTCAATAATTTGGGCACAATATAACGCTAATCTAGTTGCAACAATTCCATACATTAGACATTTTTCAAGATTGAAACTTCAACAAGAGGCACTTACAAGATGACAACATGATATATCCATCCAAAATTCAAGAGATAGCTCCAAAAAAAATCAAATTTCATCTCCAAATATCAAAATGCATCCAAGACATTCAATAGCTAATCCAAAGAAAAAGTTCCGATTTGCCAAGAAGGCCGAAGTTCCCAACTGCGATGATGATCGAAAACAAATGAAGTTGAGTTTTATTTATATGAAACCTAGTAGGTCAAATTATTGGCCCAAGGCCCCTAACATTATAAAAATGTGCAAAATACATGCCTTGGTCACAAGCCGACCAAGTAGCATTTACAAATTATGAAATAATCATCCAACTGCTAGCCGAATTGATGACATCATGTTGATGTAGGGTTGTTTGAGGGCCACGTTGAGTCCTCTTGGTGCCAAAGTGTGTGAGAGGGCTCCATAAATTATGAACAAGGGAATGGCTCCTTACTCTCCATGCAAGTCATCATGTGGGGCCCCAAAATGTGTTTGGTGCAGAAAAGCTAGTCCCATGGGTCTCCTAATTATAAAATAGCATGTGATGCCCCAATACCGAGGGCTTCAACGATGGTGCTTGCCCTCCCATGTCTCGACGGATTAGACAAACCTCTTCTGGGCCTTGGATCAACTGCCATATAATGTTAAGCTGGTCAGGGCACATTGTTCCAAGCACAACTTCTCGTGAATAATGTAGGGCAATGAGCAAACTGCTAAAGGCGTTGAGTGTTCCCATGGCATGGAATGATGCTCTACACATGATGAGAGTCTAATGGCTCTCAATGCTTCACCCTGTGGTGTCAATATGATCCTCTGGTGGACCCGGGCCCTGCTTAAGTTTCCCAACCCATGATGAAACCACCTACCAATCACATATAACACCAATGAGCATCCTCACAATTAGGTACAATAATTCATTAGTACATCTAAGTGAACCAAGATTATTTCTCAAGGGCACATTGAGACTTCATAGTGGGCTTCCTTTCCAAATTTAGTGTTACCTCCCTAGCTAGGAGTGGGTAATAAACAACCCTATTTGGTGTTCCCAGTTCCTAAGGGTAAAGACAGGTCCCTAGTACATCATTTAATTGATAGATGTCATGTGAATGATGATGAATGAATGGGGATACTAGGGTCTCAAGGCCAAATGCCATGGGTTCAAGGATGGCAATGATGATTATTTAGGTGTATAGATGTAGGAGGGAGCAATCATTGATACATGAGTTAACTTTAGTTTGTTTTACCACCCTTCTTTACTATCCTTTTTCCTTTTCTTGATTTTTCTTTCTATTACTGGTCTGGGCTCTAGGAAATGAGAGCATGTTGTGTATGATATAAGTAGTTATCAACCCCTTAAGGTAGGGCAGTTCATCGCTCACCAAGGGTTGGGATGTGCACGGGTTCCTCAATGATTTGGGGGCACTCATAGGGCCATAGGAACCAGGGTAATGGCCATAATAAGGGGTAGAGCTCATGTTGGACTTTTTCCCATGTGCTATATTAAATGTCCCATCCATCTTTTGCATTTTATAATGTTCTTTTTCTTTTTTTTTCTTGCTTGTGGCCAGGACATGCTTTTAACATTATTTTAGCTTCATCAACCTCCCGGGCAACATTTCCAGGCGCAACCTAGACATGTGGACAAGGGGAGTGGG
>APFE030182421.1:0-12268 GCA_000404065.3 Pinus taeda
ACCTCCTTTCTATATATAGGAGTCTACGGGGTCATAACATAATCAGAGCCGACATAACAATAATAATGTAAGGGCACAATAATAACAATACTGGGCTTCTATGGGGCACAATAGTAATAATATGGGTACATCAATATAATAAGTGGGTTGTACTAATAACAATAAGGGGTTACACTAGTAGTATAGGGGCCTAACACATTTACTACATATGGAAAAGAGGAATAATTAAAAAAAATGTGTTAGGTAGAAGTGGAAGAAATAAGAAGAAGAAGAAATAAGAAAACAAAACAATTTCATTGTGTGAAGTGTTGTTTCATCATTTTCGTACACGACATAATGACATTAACAGTTTGGTACCCTTTTAGAGAAATGGGAATATTAGCAAGTAATCATGAGCGTAAATGATACTACCTCTAAAATAACATCGCTATAATAGTGGATGTGATTGTTGACAACCCATAACCTAGTTGTCATTATTAGAAAAAAATCACAATTAATTTGTTTCCTAAATGGAGTAACTAGTTTTCAAATTTTAAGATTTGTTTGTAAACCATTCCTGTTATTTCTCATAAATGTTTTCTATGTTTTTTGTAATTGATATTTACTTTTTCAAACAAATTTCACACACAAAATAGTAATGTGTAACATAAATGGAAAAAGGTAGAAAATTTAGCACTATCATCAATTACTCCTATACTGAAAATCCTACACTTCGACAACTGTAATCAGATTTTCAAAAAAAACGTGCTTGGTTTTCTAAAAATCATGTCATAATTTCTACTGTTTTTTGGCTAGAAATGTGGTGCATTTAAATTATGCAAATTAATTATGCTATTTCTTGTGAATGTGAAATTTTCTACATTGAATTCCTATATATTGGAAGTGTCTTGTGGAAGGGATTTCATAAGAATAGTAGTAACGAGTGGTATTTGTTTAGCATACCATTGATCTATACCTATAGTGCATTGAAAACATTGTTGGTCGACAAGAAACTTAATTTCACTATAGAAATGGCTTCAAGGGGAAGGAACTATGCTATGCACATTGATACTATTAACTCACTTGCACTTATATATCAAATCTTCTAGTGGTCGACTATGTATTAGTGATATGTGAATATGTATATACTAGAGAGGAGCAACGAAAATATTTGGTCTACTAGATTAGCGAATACTGCATGCATTTTAGAGGTATTTGATTTCAGAGACATCATTTATTTATACAAAGAGAAGTTTGATTTAACAACAAAAACAATTAGGATATGAGCCACATATACTAGTATTTCTTTGAGTTAGGAGACATTTAGGAGGATATTGAAGTTAATGATTTTGGATATGCAGTTAGATTTTTCAAATGAAAATATTTTTTAAGAATCAAGAGAAGGTGGATTGAAGATAATACAGGAGTTTTCTTCATGAGTTTTTGAGGTTCCTTTTGATCTTTCCTCTCTAGATATCAATTTGTTTAGAGAACCATTCAAATATTTTTTTTGGTTGCATGCATGTTTAATGGGCCAAGAAACTATAACCACTATGCCAAGTTCCATCTTCTATGTTCTCCATTATTCATATAAAAAATTAGTGTACTTGATTGGTCTGATCTTATTTCAAATTAAGTGTGTTTTCAATTAGTAGATTTTTACAAGAGTGATAGGTTCTTCATCATGGCATGTTTGGTAACAACCTTCCTTTTGAGTCATGCTTTTGATGTTTTTCCACATAACCCTAATTTCAATTTTGACAAAGAATTGATGAAATACCGTTATCCCATGTTATGGAAGCAAGAAGATATTTCAAATTTTTGTCTAATTCAAGATATTTTTGTAAAGCAAGTTATATGCATGAAAATTGGATAAGATCCCCATCAAATATCTAGTGAAGCGCAAGTTTTCCTTCGTGTGAAAGGGATACATAAATAAAAGGAAATAAAATGGTTATTTGAGTTTATGGGTTTCGAGGTAAACCACTATCACTTCCAAGAATTTTTATGGACAAGTATTTTGTCGCCAAAGTCTACAGAAAATACTACAATTGGTATGTTAAATTTGAACAGAAAAAGAAGAAACAAAATATTTCTTTTTCATTTACCATTGGGTCAGTGACCATGAAGAATGAAATCTAGCTTACAGAGTTTGCCAAGTACTTGCATTTTCTTAATTTAAAATAAGTTCAAAGCTCGCGAGACGTTGATCTAGAAGGTCTACTTGGCGAACATATAGGTGTCATTAAATGCGAGAGCTTCTTGACAAAAGTTGCAAGTGAAAGAGAAAAGATTCACACTGTTGTAACAATAATGAAGAAGGAGCGATGACTAGTAGAGAAATTACTGAAGAATTAAGTATTAGTAGTGAAATAGGACATAAAAACGAAGTGGAAAATTTGCACAATATTTTGTTTGCATATTTGAAATTGCTTTCACATCATATTCTAGTGGAATAAAGTGGAAAGATATCGAAGGTGCACAACCAACTCACAGTTAGATATTAACTGTCGGAGATGACAAGGAGCCTCAATTGGAAAAATGAAAAAGTCCCCTACAAACAAGCAACAATCAACAAGATATCAGTGAAGATATTGAAACCACACTACCTAATTATTAGTACCGCTTTGAATGAAAATAAAAAAATAAGTGAGAAAATTGCCGAATATTTTCTATTTTTTGATGATCAGTTTATCACCTTTTAATATGAAAACTATATCAAGGAGATTAAAATATTGAAAATTGAAGAAGTAAGGATGCATGGTAAAAAATCTATTAATCAAATAAAAACAAATCTTCATATGTCTGCAATTGTAGCCATAGATGTTTTGACATTACATGAATCTACCAAGAATACCCTTATAGTGTCTATTGAGAAATGCAACACAAAGTACTTGGTAAAAAAAGAAACAATAAAGATGACGGAAAATTCTTTAAATATGGGTAGTTTATTAGTGACTACAATTGCATGGAATCATTAATCTCTAATTCCCAATGCTAACACATCTCATGGATCTATTGGAGCTATACAACTGGTTAATGTAGTCAAATGTCATACAGTGGATAACATATGCTAGAGATTAGAAATATTTGAACATGCATTCCACAAAGTTTATATTCAGCTATAGTTAGCACAGGAAGGAAATTAATTGTTGCTTTTGTGAGAAGTAATGTTATTGGAGACACACATTTCATTAACAATGAATTACTTTATTTTAGTCAAAGAATTTAATTGTTGTATGATTTGGACAAGAAAAATAGCGAAATTTCAAATGCTAATCGAATGAGGAAAATCAGAGCTAGATGGTCCAGAAGAATATATACAATAGAAAACATTGTTTACGAATGTAAGAAAATAGATAATAGGAGAAGTGATGTGTTTCTAAATGATATGTAAATTGTTAAAGGTTTAGATGGAACATGCAATATATGAAATTATGAATTGACTACAAAATATATGTTAACATTTTATTTGGAGAAGAGAAAATAATCAATGGGATAACAATTTGATGTTATAACTAATTTTACTATAGAAGAAATTGGAAAATGGTTAGTTGGCTTTGCCAGTATTAATGATAGGAAATATGTGTTAACTGCGTAGTTCCAAGAGGAGATGATGGGGTTCAAAATAAATTATTCAATCAACATGCAAGGCAAGAGATTAAAATGGGACCAATGAAATAATTCATTTAGGCTAAGCTAAAGACATTGGTTCAAGAGGCCATGCATTCATAAGGCAAATGATAGTCAAACAATTAGCCTATATGCTTTGAAAAAATGTAATTGTCCTTAAACCTTTGCATAATTTTTTTTTGTTTACTATTATTTAATCATCGTGGTTTGTTAAATTTACTAATGTAACATAGTCTAGTTATTGCATGCAGTTCCTTGTTTTCTTTTGTAGTTTTGTTTTTTCATATTACGGTTCACGCATTTAATATTTCTGGATGTAGAAGAAGGTGCTTAAAGAGAAGATGCCATAATAGCATAGTGAATGAGCCAATGAACTGAACCATCAAGTATTTGTATTACTAATACACATGATTTTTATTGAGAATCATAGTTCTTAATTCTTAGCATTTATCTCCTATGGAGTTGTATTCTGTTTATTTATTTCAGGCATAGCTATGATGATTGAAATTTGAAACTCGATACCCTTCTTGTTACAATGATTTAATTTAGCATTTGATCTTCTATGCAGTTGTATTCTATTTATTTATTTCAGTCATAGCTATGATGATTGAAATTTGAAACTCGATACCCTTCTTGTTACAATGGTTTCATTGCTTAATGTTACAAAATTATGGTTTAATAATTTTTGTTATACCATTGATACATATATGCCAATAACATGAAACATGAGAATAGTTCTTTTATCTATGAAACATAAATAGGTTCATTGCCATCCTAGTTTTAAATTTATTTAGAGCACAATACTCTGAGAAGGGATTTTATCATGTTATCTTCTTTTCTATCTATTGTACATAATGGAATTTTTTTGCTGTATTTTGCAATGAAGTGAAATATCAATTTTACACAATTCCTATTCCTTTTGGACTTATGCTGAACTATGGAACCTTTAACGAATAAATTAGGGGAAGATATTTTTGTAAGCAACATTCCTTGTATGGGAAGATTTCATTATGCGAAGTACATAGATCCATACAATGAAAGCTTGAAATATTCCTCCTCACAACGGATTTAATCCACATTTCCACACATGTGCCTATTTACACAAAGATAAATATAAACAAGGTTTTGACTCTACAAAGAACAAAAACTTTAAGTAGTTGATTAGCAAAGTTTTTTTATGCCGAAGAAAATGTTTTTGCTTAAGTGCATAAATCGTAGTTGGTCTACAAAATGTGTTTGCTGACATTTGTTCTTATACTTTAGGGTTTTTATGTTTCATAATTTAAGTCTCTGCATTTTCACATAAAATCCATTTGTGTAGATAAGAAAATCCACATGAATGCTTGGTATAATAAAACTTTGTACTCTACTTCTGCACTCCACACTAAAAACTTATTTCCATTAGACTTACCAAACAAATATGATAATTATTTTATTAATAATTATGAACATTAGACGTGTTTTAGTTTCAAATTTAAATAGACGTTCCCATTCTATCGATTAACGCAACTAGTAACAATTTATACGTTAATATTAATATTTTTATGCTTTCAAAATCGTAACGAAAGCTTCAAAGCTTTGAATTTTGTATTAATTTTGAGATACACATAAATAATATTTCAATTTTTTGAAAACCATGATTTTATATTTAACATTTCAATGCTTTCAAATGATGGAAAGTCGAATAACATTGCAAAGTGATAACCATTTTTTTCATATATATTGAATTGGGTTCCCAATGAAACATTATTGACAACGTGAATGTAATTTCTGAGTTCAAACAAAATTTAGGTACCTTTATTGTAATTATCAAGTTTGATCAATAGGAAAAAGCAACTTATGGGGCATTTCTGGTGCAAACAAGAAATGTTTGGAGCTACCTATAGAGTGAAATTTCTTCTCAAGAAAAGTTAGACACAAGGTTTATTACAATAATATATATATACAAATCTTGTTTTTGTTGACCTCAGTGTTCAAATAAAGCATGTACCCAAAATAAATGCATGTGATATGGATGAGTGGATGGAAGTAGATATGTAGCAATATATACTTTCCTCCTAAGTGAGTAATGAAGAAAGTGTGTTGTTAGGAAAAGTCTATTAATTCAATTAATAACAATTTGAAATGTCAATTATTGATCGAAGGGGATTATTGAGTACAAAAGTAACTGTGTGGAGGTCATTGTGCATGTGTCGAGGCTATGCAGAGAACAAATGTGTGGGGACTAGGAAGGGGGCTACACAAGTCATTGTGTGGAGATACTTTTCCAAATTTCCAAATCATATATCATATATCATATGAAGTTTTATGGAGAATGGGATATGTAGAGGAGAACAAGGAATATTATTATGTTTTTTTTTTTTTGTGCAGAGATTTTACTTTGCGAAGTACGTAGTATGGGCAGGAGAGAAGTTGTGTAGAGATTTTATTTTAAAGCTAAATCTTTGTGGAAGATCAATTATGTTGGGAGAACATAATGATTAACATTATTTATTTCCATTGTGTGGGGTGGTGCATAGGGTATTGTTAAACTATTAATGTTAATCTATGGGATTGTTTCATAGAATGCATTTGTTGTGAAATGCATCACACATGCATTTGTATTATATTGTATGTATGGTTTTTTTTATTGACAATAAGAAATATGGAAAATGAGGTATGTGCCGGAAACAAAGGAGTTTCTTGAGTGCTCTGTTAGTGTGCTATTGCTCTGAGGATTAGTGTTAAAATGAATGTTTGTGGAGAACGTGGTATATGGAGGAGATTTCATTGTGTGGATCATTTATTATGTTGAGATTTTATATTGGAAACTTTATTTGGTAGGCATGAGATTAGGGCAAGGTATTTTCAAGAGAATAAGGGGTGTATATGGAAATTAATTTTATTATGGTATTATTATTATGTTTCATTATGAAGAGATTTGACTATGCAGAAGATGAGGAATGTTTGTTGATTTCCTGAAAAAATGTCCACTTATATTTCATCGTGCAAAGTTACTTTTCCAAATTTCCAGATCATATAATGTATATCCTATGAATGTTTATGGAGGATTGGGTATGTGTGGGAGTATTATGATTTTTTGTATGGACCTTTCACTGTGCAAAGTATGAACTATGTGTGAGAGAGCAGTTGAGGAAGCATGTACAAAAGAAGTTGTGCATAAATAGTTGCATGGAGCAAGCAGTGCAAAACAAGCATGTGTTGAGACAAAAATGTGGACAAAGTGCAGACCCCACTAAAATATTAGCAACAATGTCGTGTAAGTCAAGCATTATTTTTTGTTTTATTCCGAACACCAAATATGCATATTTTAATACTAACATATTAGTAATAAAAGCCGTTAGTGCCAAGTGTGGGGAACTACACATTGAAAGCATCGTCCGCACAATGGCACTTCCACACATATTCCTAATTTGAAACATATTTTGAAATACAAACAAATTCATTATTTATGATTAAAATATTAATAATATAAGCATAAAGTATGCATTTTTATTACTAAAATATATAATCAATTAAATAACAATAGTATGCAGTATTTACAACTAAAACATAATCAATAATCTAAGCATAGACAATGCTATTAAGAAAAAATGATTTATTTGATACTAAGATATTAGCAATAAAAGCCTTTTGTTATAAGTGGGGTGAATCACTCATTTAGAGCTTCCTCAACACAATGAAGTTTTTTCACACTTCTTCAGATATGCCTAATTTGAAACTGTTGAGTGATAAAAGGTGCCTTTTCAACTCCTAACTATCTTCACATTAATTATCAATCTGGGTAGGTCTTTCTATTTCAAGAGTGTACACAATATCTGGCGGCCATTTAACTCAAAGATTGATGATTCTAAATTGCAGTATATATCTTTTAAATATAAGAGTAAACAGATGTAGCAAGTAAATCCTAATTGCAATTAAAAGAAAATTCAATCCTTCAATGAATCAAATCCTATGATAATTTAGGTAACAACAATATGCAATTCAAGTAGCAGCAGTATCAATTAAGAGTACATAAGTGACAACTCTTCTCTTAGAAACTGATTGAATTTAGTTCAAATGCACTACACTGTAAAACAACGATGACATCAATCGGAGAGCTTAGCAGTAGTTAATTCTCCTTACAGTTGATTACATAGAGCAGGATACTCATCAAGGAAACTAAATCCAATGCAAAAGGAAACTAATTAAACAACAATGTTGTAAATTATATAAAACACAGCTATTTTGTCAATGCAAAGAAACAAGGAACAACAACAAAATAAAATAGCAGAAAGCAATAATACTATCAATTGTCACACTTCCAAGAATCAGAAATATATGACACAGGTGAATGTTGGTTGCTTTAGATAAATGAAAAGGAACAAAAACTCCTCTTATGTATTAATCATGAAAGAATATTACAATGTATTTGCGCTCTTCGCTACAGTGAAAGTCTATAATTGAGAATTACAATAATAATAGCATCAGTCCCCCTTCTGCTTACAATCGTTTCCTTTTATAATGAGAGAGGGGTAAAAAGATAGATGATAAAAGTGATCCCTCAGGATCTCTCGATCTTGATGGATTCGTGCAATTTTGTAACTTTAGACATCTTTCCCTTCTTGCGTTGATCCTGTTGATTTTCTTCTGGACGTATTTGCAACCACCACTTTCCTTCCTTAGCTTGCTACTTTTTCGTTGTCCCTTAGTTAGGGAACAACATTTTCCCCTTTTCGTACTTTCCTACATAAAGAAGGATGATAATTAGCCAAAACATAACTACATATAATTTCTGTATTTCTTACCGTAATTTCTAATAGATTAGTGCATTGAGATATAGAAGGATGCGAATAAAGGAAAAGGATAATAAGTTAATAGTAAATGCATACCTTTTCCATGACCCAATATGCTCCCCTACTTACCCTTTTTCATGTCCTCATGAAAACCATGTAGTTCGTGTGTAGAGCAGTCAATGAATAAACTGGAGAAGGAATGTCATAAAGCAGTCTAAAACCATGATTCTTGGCCAAGATTTCAAAGATGTGCCCTATCTATCCTTCAGGTAGTTCATATATAGCCTTGTACCCCTCATGAGGATACCAAATAATAGTTCTACAGAACCAACAACCTACCCAATAAGGACCTTCCCTTAAGATGAGATTACTATAAATGACAAAGTGTTCTACAGCCAGTTTAAAATTTTTATAATTGAATGGTTTTCTATTCTGTACATTGTTATTGGAAACTGTCCATCTGAAATTGGCTACTGCCAAAGAACTTTCTTGAATGGAGAGGACATACTCTACTCCTTTTTGGACAATTTCTTTCTGAATAGGCCCTAGAGTTTTGATTACTCCTTCCCTCTTCGTCAGACTTTCGTGATTGGCCAGAATTTTCTAATGGGTGTTTTAGTTCACCTTTGACCCAAAGGTCCATTCCTTTTTCCTGCCTCTAGAACATGTTATGAGCCTTGAACCATTTCAGTTGGTTAACAGTGAATGAAATAAAGGATTGAAATTGTACATCCCCCACAAAAGAACTGGGGTTTTTTTCAGTTTCTTCCTCTAATACAAAATTGTGCAAATAAAATTCACACACCAGCCTTTGTACTTATACCCCATGATGTTTGCAATAGTTTATAAAATCCTCAATTGTTTTCAACTCTATCGATTTCCCAAATTTGATGACTTTGATCTTCAACTATAAGTATCTTTTCATAAAAAATAGGGCATAATTATTGGCAGGCGATCTGCATGCCAATCTGTCAGTATATAAGGAGCAAATAGTATCCATTTGACTCCTCATCTTTTCCAATCTGAGCTTTATTTTCTCATTCTTCTCTTCTGCCTTTCGATATTTATCAAACGCCTCACTTTCTGAGATGTTCATGTCCCGCAGCTGCCTTTGTAATTCCTAGTATATCTGCTGGGGGTCTGTTTCTAGTTCAAGGCGTTCTATGGTAAGCCAAGCCTGGGCTAAATCTGCTTGAATATTTACTATGCTGGAATCGTTGCTCATCATGATATCTTTGGCTTGGGTATTTTTCTGTGTACTCCTGTTATGAGAATGGATGTTGAATATCTGTGTTTCTTTGCTATCGGAGGCCCAAACCTTTGACTGCATAGATGTGCTATAGGAGGGTGCTATCTCTATCTGAATGGCTAAGTCATGAGAAAGTATAGCCTCTGTTTGGGTAGTTTTTTCTGTAAAAATTGCATGTTGTTCCCTAATAGGTTCATTGAGTATAGGCTCCTTTTGAGTCCCCGTAGCTTATGTTTCCTGCAATTCAGTTTGGGTGGCTACGTTTATTCTTTCTGGGGTTCTATCTCGGACTTTCCCTACTGATAACTCCGTTATTTTTTGTTTGATCCTCTTCACTATTTTCTGTAGCCTTTGTTGTTCCTTCCTGAGCTTTTTAATTGTGGCTTTGTTCTTTTTATAGGGAGCGAGCGTTTTGTTGTTCGTTTCTACTCCTAATGGGCTTGGTTGTTGGTCTTGACTCTGCTCTAGAAGAACTATGTCCCCAAATTGATTCTCATCTTCTTGGTTTATTTCCATGTCCTTTGTCTGGTTTATATTTTCTATATTTAAATCTACCTGGTCGAGTTCTTCTGGAGGTATATCATCAGGTTGGTCTGTCTCTTCTTGAGTGAATTCTGCTCCTATTTCTACTTCACATATTACATTTTTTGGTATGCTCCTATTGTGGCAAGAGTTTTCTTCTGATTGGGTTGCTCCAATGTTAAATTTAAGCGGGCTTTCAGGCTATATAAATTCATTCATATTGTCCAAAATCTGGGCCAATTCAATATCATGCATTAAGTCTCGTGGCAGACTTGTATTTGGTGTTGAGGGTAGTTCTGTTTCATTTCTTTCCTCTTCACTAGAGTGCCCTATTTCCTCCTCAATTTCTGACTCCAGGTCATCCAGTCCTTCCAACTGTAAATATTGCTCATTTTCTGGATGAGATAGTTCTATGGGTTGGCTGTTGCTACCCTAGGGATTTTCAGCTATTCCAAAGCTTGTCCTTAATCTAGCAGAGTGTCTGCATTTTTGTGGAACGTTTGTTGTGTGAGTAGTCCTTTTCCTATTTGGAACAGGGTTAGGAGTAGGTAAAGCTAACTCCCCTTCTATGGCAAATATTAATTCTTCCCAAATCGTTTGTTGTTGGGCGAGGTTGTAGCTAACTATTAGCCTAATTAAACAATGATGACTTACAAATGTTTCTATGTGTCAGGATTTTCTTATTCTTTTAGCAGAATCATGCAGTAAGAAATTCAAATATGTAGGTAGATTTACTGAACATTTTGTTTCAAAAATACTAACAGTTTAAGTTGACTTGACCTTACCATGTCTTTGCCCCCGTCACATGTAATGAAATTCTGAACAACTCTGGCCAGTTCTCCCCACGGTTCTCCAGGGGATGATGGTCGAACTCATTTTCCTTTGATGATCAGCTCTTGCCCTTCGTCTTTAAAGATTTCAATGGAATCTTGAAGCTTCAGTCATTTATTCATCCACATGGGTCCTTCGACAAGTAATCTAGAAGCCTATGCAATCACATCATCTGAGAGTGTGATTTGTCTGCCCCTCACCATAGACTGGCCGTGAAATATGTTGCCCATCCGACTCAGACTATAATTTCTCTAGCGGCATCAGAAATATCTAGTATCAACGGCTCCCTGCATACTATTCTTCCTCCCATATTGCATGAATTCTACACACTGTAAGTTAGCACATGTAACACAACAATAGACAGAGCCAACCATGGAACAACAAGTTGTTATGATCGCTATATCGGATGATATTTTTCAGCATAAATATCGTTAAAGACTTGATATTATGGAATGTCATATAGTTTGGCATAATCAAATAAAGGATTGACACACATGCATAAGTACTTTGGGAGTCACCTTCACCCCCCTTTGAAATGATAGGTCACTTTCGACCGAGTGAATGAAGGAAAATCATGCTGGTGGTGACGTATAGGGATGATGGGAGTGGTAAGGTACGCCTATTTATGAAAGGTTCGCAAGAGATATCAGAATGTTGAAATCAATGCATATACGATAATTATCAATTAGTGAGGAGATGCTATGATATGATTTCGAAAAGGGAAAAAGGACATCTAACACAAAAAAATACTTTACCGTCATCATTCCATTAAAGCTTATTATGATTGATTTTTTTAGAAGATATCCATGCATAAAGGTTCAACTTAAATTAGGAACATAATCGCTCTGTAGTAAAGATACCAAATAAGGAAAGGGACTTATAATAGTTATTGATGTTGGAAATATGACTTCAATACCATCAGCAGAGCTGTTGTTGCCTGCAGGCATCTATAGCCTCGACAAAGTTGCTTTCTGACCCTTTGGAACCATGGTCCTTTATGTAAATTAGGGAAAGTGCATTATGCTATCAGAGTGGAGACCAATATGTTGGCTTGGTGACCAGATGAACACATTGCCATTCACTAGGAAGGAGAAAAAGGTGGGTAGGTCAGCTCGTGATGAGACCTCCTGTTCCAAGGACTTTTTATTCATCCATTGGATCATATCCTTGGTGTGGTGGCCATAGTGGGAATGCCACTTTGCTACTTCCTCATGATCACGGTAGGCTGGCTCATGATCAGACCCCCTATCCTCCATCTATAACAAAATCATACAATTAT
>APFE030182421.1:20827-46167 GCA_000404065.3 Pinus taeda
ATATCTTACAATTAAATCAAACATATATAAAATTTAAGATATGTTATTAATTTTAATTTAGATATTATATATAACCAAAATTGTATGTACTCTAAATAAAATCTACTTTTGCATCTCTTAAATAATATATAATATTAAAATAAAAATTACTATTCATATTATTTATTAAAATGAATATTCCAAAATATGTATGTTAGATTATTTATTGATTTCAATACACATATTATACGGTGTTGATGTTCAATTTAAAAATAAAATAGAGAAACTTTATTTAATTTATGCTTTAAAATTTTAAACATTCTTCTCAACTTTTAAAAACATTTTAATTATTTATTCATTATAATGATGATGGAATTTTAATTAAGCTTTGTGTATATTTAGATGAAAGTCTTGTATATAGACATGGTTTTTATTTTTGAAATATTGTATATAATATATGTATTTGATGCAGGAGCATCCGACCAAGCATTGACTTATATTTGTAACTTTTTTATATGTGCATATTTTCCGTGTATGCACGTCGTTTATATATCTACATCGTATATGTGCAAATTCCATATACAAAAATTGTGCATATACGGAAGATATGTACATCTCTTCCATATATACATGAATTTCGTATATGCGCGAATTCCATATACAGAAATTGCACATATATGGAAATTGTGCATATACGCAATATATGCGCATATCTTTCGTATATGTGAATCTTTTGTATATGTGCATCCACTGTATATGCGCAACTTCCGTATATTTGCATATCTTCTGTATATGCGTAAATTTCTTATATGTGCATATTTTCTATGTATGCACATCTTTTATATATGTGCATCTATCATATATGCGCAACTTCCATATACAAAAATTGCGCATATACGGAAATTGAGCATATACGGAAAATATGTGCATGTTTTCTGTATATGCATAACTTTCTTATATATGCACATCTTCCATATATTAGATCTTTTACGTACGTGCATCTACTGTACATGTGCAATTTTGATATATTAAAATTTTTCAATACGGAAATTGTGCATATACGGAAGATATGCACATATCTTTTGTATATGCAAAATCTTTTTATATGCACATATTTTCCACGTATATGTGAAACTTCCATATATACACAACCTCCATGTATGTAAAACTTTATTATATATAACTTTTGTACATATGCATCTTTTGTATATGCGCAACTTCCGTATATGCACATATCTTCCGGTTATGCACAACATTCGTATATTTGCATATTTTCCATATATGCGTAAATTTCTTATATGTGCATATCTTCCGCATATGCGTAACTTTCTTATATATGCATATCTTCCATATATATACATCTTTTACGTATGTGCATTTACCGTCATGTACAACTTCGATATATGGAAATTTTTCATATACGGAAATTGTGCATATATGGAAGATATGCGCATATCTTTTGTATATGCGAAATTTTTCTATATGCACATATCTTCCAAGTATATGTGGAACTTCCGTATATATACATAACCTCTATGTATGTGAAACTTTAGTATATATAAATTTTGTATATATGCATCTTTTGTATATGCACAACTTTTGTATATGCACATATCTTTTGTATATATGCAACTTTCTTATAGGTGTATATCTTCCGTATATCTGCAATTTCCATATATGCGCAGTTATCACAATTTCCATTTACGAAAATTGCGCAATTTCCATATACAGAAATTGTGCATATACGGAAAATATGTGCATATCTTCCGTATATGAACGTCGTTTATGTATCTGCATCGTATATGCGAAAATTTCATATACAGAAATTGCGCATATACGAAAATTGTGCATATACGGAAGATATGCGCATATCTTCCTTATACATAACTTTCATATATGTGAAAATTCCATATATAGAAATTGCGCATATACAGAAATTGTGCATATATGGAAGATATGCACATATCTTTTGTATATGTGAAATTTTTCTATATGCACATATCTTCCAAGTATATGTGCAACTTCCATATATACACATAACCTTCATGCATGTGAAACTTTAGCATATATAACTTTTGTATATATGTATCTTTTGTATATATGCAACTTCCGTATATGCACATATCTTCCGTATATGCACAACTTCCATATACAAAAATTGCGCATATACGGAAATTGTGCATATATATATCTTCCATATATGTGTAACTTTCTTATATATGCATATCTTCCATATATGTACATCTTTTATGTATGTGCATCTACCGTACATGTGCAACTTCGATATATGGAAATTTTTCATATACGAAAATTGTGGATATACAAAAGATATGCGCATATCTTTTGTATATGCGAAATTTTTCAATATGCACATATCTTCCAGGTATATGTGCAACTTCCGTATATACACAACCTCCATGTATGTAAAACTTTAGTATATATAAATTTTGTATATATGCATCTTTTATATATGTGCAACTTCCGTATATGCACATATCTTTCGTATATGCGCAAATTTTGTATATTCGCATATATTCCATATATGCGTAAATTTATTATATGTGCATATATTCCGTGTATACATGTTTTTTACATATATGCATCTACCGTATATGCGCAACTTCCATATACAAAAATTGTGCATATACGGAAGATATGTGCATATCTTCCATATATGCATAACTTTCTTATATATGCATATCTTCCATATATGTACATCTTTTATGTATGTGAATGTATCGTACATGTACAACTTCCATATATGGAAATTTTTCATATACGAAAATTGTGCATATACAAAAAATATGCACATATCTTTTTTATATGCGAAATTTTTCTATATGCACATATCTCTTCCAGGTATATGTGTAATTTTTGTATATACACATAACCTCCTATATGTAAAAATTTCGTATATATAACTTTTGTATATATGCATCTTTTTTATATGCGCAACTTCCGTATATACACATATTTTTGTATATGCACAACTTCCATATATTCACATATCTTTTGTATATGCATAAATTTCTTATATGTGCATATCTTCCTTGTATGCACATTTTTTTATATATGTACATCTACCATATATGCGCAACTTCCATATACAAAAATTGCGCATGTACGGAAATTGTGCACATACGGAAGATATGTGCATATCTTTTGTATATGCGTAATTTTCTTATATATGCATATCTCTTATATATGTACATCTTTTATGTATGTGTATCTACCATACATATGAAACTTCCATATATGAAAATTTTTCATATATGGAAATTGTGCATATACGAAAGATATGCACATATCCTTTTTACATGGGAAATTTTTCTATATGCGCATATCTTTCATATATATGTGCAACTTCCGTATAACCTCCATGTATGTGAAACTTTAGTATATATAACTTTTTTATATATGCATATTTTATATATGCGCAACTTCTGTATATGCACATATCTTCCATATATGCGCAACTTCTATATACAAAAATTACGCATATACAAAAATTGTGCATATAGGGAAAATATATGCATATCTTGCGTATATCCGTAACTTTCTTATATATGCATATCTTCCATATGTGTACATCTTTTATATATGTAGATCTACCGTACATGTGCAACTTCCATATGTGGAAATTTTTCATATACGGAAATTGTGCATATACAGAAGATATACGCATATCTTTTGTATATGCGAAATTTTTCTATATGCACATATCTTCCAGGTATATGTGCAACTTTCGTATATACACATAAAATCCATGTATGTGAAAATTTACTATATATAGTTTTTGTATATATGCATATTTTGTATATGCACAACTTCCGTATATGCGCAACTTTCCTATATTTGCATATATTCCATATATGCGTAAATTTATTATATGTGCATGTATTCCATGTATGCACATTTTTTATATATGTGCATCTATCATATATGCGCAATTTCCATATACCAAAATTGTGCATATACGGAAGATATTCGCATATCTTTAGTATATGCGTAACTTTCTTATATGTAAATATCTTTCATATATGTACGTCTTTTATGTATGTGCATCTACCGTACATGTGCAACTTCCATATATGAAAATTTTGCATATACAGAAATTGTGCATATACGGAAGATATGCGCAACTCTTCTGTATATGCGAAACTTTTGTATATGCACCTATCTTCCAGGTATATGTGCAACTTCCGTATATAAAATAAACTTCTATATATGTATGTCTTTTATATATGTGAACCTACAGTATATGCACAACTTCCATATATAGAAATTGCACATACATGGAAATGTGCATGGTTCTCTTGGGCGTATAGGAGGGTAATCAAATCACTTTTTCATGATTTTACACGTAAAACCCCTAAATAACTTTACTTGAGCATTCAGCTAGGCCAAAGGTCATATACGGAAAAAAATGCACATATATGGAAGATATGCGCATATACAGAAGTTGTGCGGAACTCTAGCCTCCATATATGTGCATGTCTTCCGTATATGCACTTCTTCAGTATAGGCACATAAGATATGCGCATATGGAGGCTGTCAGATATGCCTATATAGAGGATATGCGTATATACGGAAGTTGCACATGCATATCATATATGCACATATCTTCCGTATATGTGTAGCTTTCATATACACGTTTCAGGTATATGTGCATATATTCTGAATATGCCTATGTATGGAAGATATGTGAACATACGTAAGATACACATATAGAGAGAATATGCACACAAATAAAAGTTCTGCATATACAGAAGATATGTGCAGATAGAGAAGTTGAGCATATATATGGACTGTTTTGTATGCATATTATGAAAGTTGTGCACAACTTCTTTATATACTTAGCTTTTATATATGTGCATATACAGAAGTTTCACATATATAGAGGATATACACATATACAGAAGTTGTGCATATACGAAAGATATGCATAGCTTCCGTATATACGTAGCTTCCATATATGTGCATATACAAAAGTTGAGAATAACTTCAACCTTCTTATATACTCAACTTTAACCTCCATATATATGTGGATCTATTGTTTATGTGCATATACGGAAGATATGCATATACATACAAGTTGTGCACATATGGAAGATATGCAATACGAAATATGCACATATACAGAAGTTGTGCTACCTCCTATATAAAATTTATGCTTCTTTCGTAAATACACATATCTTCTATATATGTTCAAATCTTCCATAAATATGTATAACTTCTATATATGTGGACATCTTTCGTATATGCGCAACTTTTGTATATGCATATATCTTTAGTATATGTGAAGCTTTTAGTATATCGTAATGATATGTTCGTCCACGTATACAACATCAAATAAGATATAAATATAAAAGTAACTTAACTTGTAAACTTGTTAATTTGTAAATAATAAAAGCAAAATCCATTACAACTACATTCATCAAAAGTAATGTAACATTAATAGAATATAACATCGCATCCACATAAGGATTTAAAATTCAATGAAGATGTTGTCATAAACACAAGTCTAAATTTACATATTTTTATTCAAAATAAGTCCAACTATACATGTTTCTTTTTTACAAAATAAAACTTCATTTCCAACATAGATAATGGAATCTCATGCCCATAAATGACATAATGGAAAAACAGCATCATGCTTTATCTAAAGTATGGGTCTATAAGTCACCTTCGTCCCTCTTGGCACTCTCAGGTGGATTTCCAAATTGACATCTCTGCAAAAATTACAATAATCAATTAGTTGTAAAAATTGAAAGGAATATAATCAATTTCATTAATTCATGATGATATTTTGATCAAATACTCATTCTCACTATGAGGATCTAAGGCAAGGATCTGATGATGCACTCCTAATTCTCCTTTTCGACTGTGGACCATATGAACACCAATAACTGTACGTAAAAAAATTACTACAAATTAGATATAATATTTATGCATATTGAAAAAATTATACGTATCTTGAAAAAGCATATAGAGACTCACACAACATACTCCAAATATGTTGAGTAATTGGTGTGTTTGATATCCTCTATTTTTTTACTTCTATGATTCTGAAGAAGAAATTGAGTGGGTTCACTTTCATTTGATTCCTCTCCACTTGTGAAATCATCAAGTCGACAGTATGGAATAACTGCAACTTGGTCCCCATCAATCTCTGTCCATGTTAAGTCTTCTGCTGAAAATTGTATCATATCTTCTGGGTCTTCAACTTCCAACTTGTTAATCCTCTCCCACTTAGTAATTCTTAAAATACCTATACAAATTGCATTGAAAATAATTTAGTTTGAGTAAATATTATGGTCTTGATCAATGCATAGCATATTAAGCATGGAAGTCTCATTTTTAGGTAAATATTTTATAATTTTCACATAAGCCATTTTGGGATTAAGTAATATTGAGGGGATATTAGATGACATTGTATGATAAGTAAGATCATAAGATATTGGGTCATTAATAAGCTTAAATATTTCTGACAAATTTAGACTAACCATGTATGACATATGAATTCTTTCTGGAGGTGGTGCCATCGTGTTATTGTCAAGGGGTGACTTGTGATGAGTCACTAAGTTGGAAGGGGTCAAAGGGAACTGCCTAACACTAACACATGAGATGGTGCACTAATGTGTCCCTTCAAATAGGGATGAAAGGGAGAGACATAAAACCTCTCCCTAACAAACCCCTCAATATCAAGAGTAAAACCACTAAAAAACTTTGTGAATTAAGACAAGAGGAAATCCCCTCTATTAAATCTTCTTTGAGAAAAAAAAAAATACACGGTAGTGGTTCTATAGGGACTCAACTAGGATAGAATAGGATCAACTAGCTCAAAAAGACAAGACTCAACAAACTACACCTCATTTTGCAATCTAGTTCCTCTAGCTAAAAAGCCAAAGCCTATAACCATCATCCTTGAAGAATAAAGGGTGGCATTGATTTGCATATATATTGATCAAAGAATTATTCCCCCTTAAAGCATCCAAGAAGTTAACCCTAGATAGTTTTTGGATACCTCCTTCACCCACTTTAGTATTAGAGCCAAAAGAGTGTTCAATGGAGTAATGTGAACCATACGCCTTGTTACATTCTAAAAATTCATCACCACCTTCAAATTTTGAAAACCAAAGTAAAATGAAGCCTTCAAAACTTCAAATAGTGCACAAGGTTCAACGTAATTAATTATTGAAATATCAAGAACCCAAAGAAATGCACTTTCAATTAATGCTATATGATCTGTAATAACCCTTGTATCACCCACCAGTGCACTTTATAACATGATAATTAGTGAGTTAAGAAAATTAGTAGAGTTTTTAGAATTTTAATTGAATCATTAATAATTATTAATGGTGACAATTTAATATTCTAGAATTTTTATTTTCTTTTTGTCTTTTTAATTAAATTGACTAACTAAAAAAAAGAACCACATAACCAAGTGTGTTAGACTTGTCGTCCTTAATTTGCACCTAATCTACCCACCCATTAGTACCATTTTTCTACCCATTAGTTCATTAGTTAATTTATTAATTTTGTAAGTAATAAAAATCATTTTTAAATAATAATAACATAATTCAAAAGCATAATATAGTTAGCAATTAAATATTAACATATAAGACCTCATGTGTGAGATAAACAACTCTTTCCATACAAAAATTTCACTACTTAATTTATAAAATAAAAGTATACATATCTTCCACTCCTTTATATTCAAATATAAAACATATAAAATAAAAAACACATGTTTAACCAACTTATTGGAGTCATAATTAACTAGTAATAATTTAATAAAATAATTGATTAAATATTTAAAATATTTAATTATTAAGGAGTTTACAATTCTACATTTAGGGATTCAATTATGTCTCAAAGGTGGAACGTTCCATCATGCTAATGGACCCATTTAAGCATCTTTCATGAGATATTTGGGAACAATCACTTATACCAACGATTGATGGTCCCAAAAACTATAATTAGTACAATTTCCATGTTTTGTCATTTAAGAATGAAGCATCGAATAAATTTAAGTTAGTCGTCCCCATAATATCATTGCTTACCCTAGCTTACATACTTAATATTAAACAATGAACCAACTTAACATAAGTTGATGCACCCCACATCTTTGCTTTTTTAGAAGCATAAGTTAGAGGCTTTTTAGCCTAATAAAACCCCTCTTTTTTAATTAAGTAGATTATGGAGAGTCCTTTACCAGATCTCAAGGTATGTGGTTAAAGATGATAATAAGTCATTGAGAATGGTAACTTTCAAGTGTAAAAGCATAGGTTGAGGCTTCTCGAGTCTAATAATACCCCTCGTTTTTTACATAAGTAGATTCGAGAGGTTTTCACCATGAGATGTCATGGCATTGAAAGGTGAGAATGAATTGTTCAAAAAGTAATATTAAGTTTAAGTTATTGTGAAACAATATATAAATTATTGTAGATATTCACCCGAAATAATTTATTATAGCCTACATTGTCATTTTTGAATTTTTACTATTTAATTTATTTTTTGAATTTTAATTTTGTTTATTATTTTATTATTCCAATATTTAAAAATAATTTAAATTTAAATAAGTAAATGGAAATATTAGTTATATGATTTAATAAAATATGTAATTTAGAAAATATGATATCAGAGAAATCTAATTAAAAAGAAAACTTATATTCTATTATCTTTTATTTAATTATGAAACTATACATTCAAAAAAACGAGTATTTATTACAGATCTTTTTTTGACATTGTATTCTAAATGGTTCTTATGTTATGCTCTTAAATCTAACTCTTAAATTCTCTACTCTACCACGAGACAATACAATGCTAGAAAGATGGAACCCCCTCTCTTTCTAGTGACCTTGTTTAACATAGCTTGATAATGATTTTAGATTAGGGTTTTCACATGTCTCAACACTTCATTAGTGTTAAATACATAGAAATATTGAAACCCATAAAAGAAAAAAATGTAAATGAATATAGAAATCATATAATTTAATGCAAGATATAACTCGGGGGATGTCATATCAGAGAAAACCTAATTAGAAGGTGATGCTTATACTCTACTCTTTTTTACTTAATTATGGAAATACAAATACAAAGAAAGGGGTATTGACTATCGAGTTGCCTATGACATTTTTGTCTATATGGTTGTCGCAAATTATCTTTCTCCTTTGTTTCGATCTCAAACCCCACTCCTAGATGTTGTGCTCAACTATGTTTTAATAAAACCCTAAAAAGATGGAACCCATTCTCTTCCTAGTGACGTAGTGTTTAACATAGCTTGGAAACTATTTAAGGTTTAGGGTTTTCACATTTTTCAAGCCACTATTAGTGTTAAGGTTTTGGACCTTTTAGGATCTTCTTGAATGTCCACACGTGACTAACTCCACATATCTAAGTAATGGCGTTGATGCAGCATCCACTTGGTACCACCGTGTGAACAAGTTAGCTCAACTTGTGGGAGGCATAGCTTCTGCATATGAAATTTGATTAAAGTGATTTTCACATTATTTGAAAGCTAGAATTGGTGTGTAAAATGACATCAAGAGGCAAAGAGCTATGTTCACAAAGTTTTCACTCATTTCATATCCCAAAATAACTTTAAAGGGCTTTAAATTCTAAATCTCAAAATTAAGACATATCATAAAATATGTCACAAAAGATAATTCCTCCAATTTTTCAACCCAAAAATTATCAAAATAAATAACAAATTATCCAATAATTCATTTTAAATCAGTTCAAAAAATGTTTCGTTTCAATTTTTATTTGTAGAATTTATTTTAATGTATATTCAGGTGAAACAAGAATTGGAATGTTTTGTGTAGCATTGTCTTGTTATTCTTAATATGAAAAAGTAAAGTATTTATGTATTCTTAAAATGGAATGTGTGTCACTTTTGTGGTGAGGAGAGGCATATGTATAAAAATAAATTACATACATAAAGAAAAATGAAAAATAAAGTGTTACTTTCCCTTTAAGTTAAGGTATGTGATCAATCAAACAAAGGAAAATAGTTTTAGTTTGTTTTGCATATGATAAAAGGTCCTATGAAGACCTATTCATCCTTTCCACTCTACAAGTAACTAGGCCTTGCGGAGATATATTTTATGACGGGTACTGGGGCTATGTCCCGAAAGAATTGGTGACGCTTCTAGCGGCCAAAAAATGACGGGTACTAGGGCTACGTCCCGAAAGAACTGGTGACGCTTCCAGCAGCCAAAAAATGACGGCTACTGGGGCTACATCTCGAAAGAACTAGTGACGCTTCCAGCAACCAAAAGAATCAACCAAGGTATTGAATGAGGCTTTAGTGCTTCCCACGCCTCCACCTATGGGGATAGATGCCCTAAACTTTGGCCAATAGAATACCTTCATCTCATGGAGGCAACCAAGTCTTTAGCTTCTTGGTAATCGGTTATCAGTACCGAGCACTATACAGGTCGGGTAGCCCCATATAGTACTGCACGCACCAAGCCTAAGCCGAACCCCCTCTGAATTGGGTCTGTGCTGCCTGGGTAGTCTTTTCCGTGGACTGGTTGAAGGATTTGAAGCACCCTAAAAGACAACTTCTATGTTTCAAAATGTAACATGACCATGGTAGCTTATTGGATGCCTACCCCCAACAGTCCTAACCTAAACTATAAATTATTTTGTGGCCCATGTGAGGAAATTTAGTTTGTTCAAGCTATGATTGCTTTTAGGTGTCTTCCTTCACTTATGGTGTGAAAAATTAAGCTTAAATAAACTAAGTACAAAAGGTTTTTACACTTGATTCCCTTTGTTCAAATTTTAGAGTAGTTTAATGTGTGTAGTGAAATGTGTGTGTAAGTGACAGAGTGAACATGTTTGTAGTCATGTGGATATGCAATGATCCTTTTCGAAATCGCCTACTTACACTAAGTTATGTTTGTTCCTTACTTGCAAATAAAATAATGTGTGGTTGATGGGCCACTTACTTCCTTCCTATTACATTATGTGAGCCTAAAAAGGGAGATGGAAAACTGAGTGCTTTGAGAAAGATTTCAAATGCAAGCCCAGGATCGTCTAAAAGACGCGAGGGATGCAAGGGCTACTCCCTTTCTTTAATAACACCAATTCCTAGTCCCAATGCTAATGAAGTAAAAATGCTTTGGTTAGTAAAAAGTATGAGTGGATTATGGGCCACTTACTCCTTTGCTAATGAAGTTATGCAACTTGGGTAAAAGCAAAACAAATTGAAAAAATGTGTGGATTATGGCCACTTACTTTTCCCCTTAATTAAGATATGTGTGAAATGTAAAAAAATTAAAGTAAAGGCTAAGTAATTGCCCTACTAATACTGATTATTAAAACAATATGAACTATCTAGAAAAAAATTGTAGAGGCGAAGGAAATTCACTAAAGGTTGCCAGTCACCCACGAAAGAAAAATTACAATGATTGTTTTTATTCTCTGTAAACCGTGGGGTTAGGCTCTACACAAGCGAGCGAACCGTGTGTCAATTTGCATGAAAATGATAAGTGTTAAGCCAAATTATAGATATTAAGAGTGAGAATGATTATAAGCAATATGCATTATCAATGTTCTAAATTTAAACTTATATGATTAAGGAACAACGTATTTTATAAATGATACTATACTATAAATAATTTAACTAAAATTTACAATGTCACTAGAACAAATTAATATTGAAGAACTAAAGGAAAAATTTATACCTTTATCATAAATTCAGTTAAATTAGATGACATCCTAAGCAATAACAGAAGGCCCTGTGCAAGGAAATTAAAGTAGAGTATAAAGAAATATCAAAATTCTTTGTCAAATAAATGTAGAGATAAAAAATTATACTAATTATATGTTATTCGTCAATCCAAAATGCATTATGTAATATTTTTTCTCAAAACTTTGGAAATGAGTGGATATTTATGGTAGGAATGTAGCTCAAATACAAAAGAGGAATAATCAAGAAATTAAGTCTACTAGAACCATTGTCCATACCAAGTGAGTGTTGGGAAGAGGCCATAATGGATTTTATTACAATTATACCAAAGTATGAAGGAACAAATTTCATTATGGTTTTGGTGTTTTGACTCACAAAGTATGTCCACTTTTGTAGAAAAGAAGCATCAAAATGGTTTCTGAAGAACAATTTGCAAAGGAAGAAAATCGATGTCAAAGTATAAACCCACCATGAAAAGCACTGCAGACATGATGAGCAGGAGACAACCTTTAGAATAGACTCATTCACCCCTTATTGCTCACTCAACTTTATTGTGACACAAACATGTAACATAGAAACATCAAAGGTAATGCAAAAAGGAAAAAACGTAATGGTATGATGTCAATATATCTATAAAATTGATATATATACATATAAGATAACTATCTTCGTCAATAAGAGAAAATTGGATAAAGTCACCGTATAAGATGACTCATCAATAGTATAATGATATATCTTATATATCATTAAATCAATAAATCATAACAAGATCCAATAAGACCCATGGATAGTTGGTTCACCCATATTAATTTTGATGCAGAAAATATTCAAATAAAAGAATTATATTTTTTGAGACCTAGTTTAAAGAGATAATTTTTTAGTATGACCCATGATGAAATTGTAATTTTCCATCATTTAAATTATCTATTTAAATATGATATAGATTTAATACATTAAAATTTTTAGGATATATTCCATTAAATAAATTCAATAATTTAAAATTATAATTATCTCAATTTCACACACTGAATTAAAAAATCTTAAAAAACAAAAAATATGATTAAATATAAAATAGATTTAGTGCATCAAAAAAATTATGATGCATTCCATTAAATAAACTTAACAACTTAAAATTATAATTATCTCAGTTTCACAAACTGAATTAAAAAATCTAAAAAAAAAAAAAAATAACAACATTAAACTACACTTCATGTTAAAATTTATAATGAATTACATAAATATCATTAAACTCATCATAGAATTTAGGTAAAGAATTAAAAAATTAAAAGAAGAAGCAACTCGTAAAATTTAATAATTTTAATAATTACCTTTTTAATTTTGGACAATCTCTTGAAAATATTTAACGGAGGAGGAATTGCACACTATGAATCCTTAGTATCCTATCCATGTTGGAGAGGGCAAAAACAAATTGTTCAAATTTCTAGCACTATTCTATTGATTGCTCCTACTGATGGGGATAAACAAAAATGAGTCTAATCCTATATCCAATATAATTCTATGTGCAGTATTCAAAACTGTCAATGTAAGAAGTGTATGTATGAATTTGGGGTTATACTTTGAAAAACTAAAGGCACTGTTCTTTATCTTGTAAACTTCACTTGATTTGTTTGTATATCTTCTAGTGTACCATCCACCATAGTTGTAGAATTTTAGTGCCAATAGTAACCCAAAAATGTCTTTGCGCCATCCACACTAGGGAAATAGGGTGGTTCAAAATATATCTGACATAGGGCATCACAAGCACCTAGATATGATGGCCCCTTCATTTCAATGCTACCCATGGTTGCTACTACCAGCTGCTCATATGAGAAGAAAAACTTTTTCACCACGGCTTTTATTGCTTGGAAGGCCAACAGAACATGTATTGTTCCAACATGATAAGCACCTGAAGTGCTATGCGAGGGAAGTCCATGTGAATGAAACAAATGCATAAATGCCTCTTGGAGCCTTGGTCCACCCTTTGGATCAGGCTCAAGACCCATGACTTTGGGCACCAGATGCCTTAGTTCCTTGCATGCATTTGTAAGGTCTCTAAGGGCGGTAGACTGAAGGCAATATAAGCCTGCAGGCGTACTGGTGCTGCTAATTACCAACTGGTGTTTAAGGCGACGGAAATCATCTGGGTCCATCACTAGAAGCAAATTCAAAATTTCTGTGAGCATCTTCCATATCCTTTCAACCATCGAACAGTGTGCGGATGCTCCTACGAAATCCCCAGAGTCTATTCTTTGATATATTTTGTGCAACAATTCTTTGCCTACAAATACCCAGGCCTCAAAGATCTGGAGGACATTGCAAAGTGTGGCATCTTTTGGATTATGGAATTTTTTATGTTGTTTTAAAGAGTGAAAATATCTTGGCTTGCATATTCTATCATATTCAAGAATAGGCTTACCTGACAGATTTGGTTCCCCAGACCTAAAGTGAAGGGAGTCCTCTACATATGGCCTTCAATGGCAAGCCATATTCTAGAAACCATAGCTTCAACTCTTTTCCATGTACCGAAACGAGGAAGTAAGCTCTCTTCACTTGTTCTGCTAACCACAGGTAAAGCACCAGGTTTCTACCATACCTAATGGGAAACTTTCATAGCAAGAACACCACTACTTACTGACAACTAAACAGTGGGAACCTACTTGTCATCTTCACAAATCATTGAAATCAACTCAATTTAGGAACCAATTAAGAATTCAAGCCTTCTCTTCCATTCCTCTTTGTCAATGTAAGTCCTTGTGTCACAGAGGACATATGAAACAAATCGAAAATTAATCTCCAATGACTATAAGGTAGCCTTTACCAACCCCTCTCTAGACCAACTAGGCCATTCCTTGAATTTCCACATGGCATTGAGCTCAAGTAGATGCACATACTGCTCATAACCTGCACACTCCATGGGGGACGGCTCTATGGACTCTTCAACAAAGGAAAAATAGGATGCCATTTATTTACAGGACATATTTTTTCCCTACAAACAAAACCAGGAGAGTAAAGACACCGATGCTCTCCATATACCATAATCTAAAAATGACAACATAATAATATATATACATGCATATATGTGTCTAAAATACACACCTCAACTAATGGGTATATTAAATATATATAAGATTCCATTTTCTTAATATTCCTTGACAAATAGGTGGCGAATTCAAAATGATGATTAGAAATGAACAAATAGCCGAATAAGGTAACCTAGGGATATGGAAATCTCTTTTTGCAAAACTTAAAATTGAAGAAAAGATAATATGAATAACATATTAGCAGAGGTGTTACCTATACTTGTTGACATGGACAAGTCATTAAATCAATGTCACCCCAAATTAATACCTTAAATGCAATTTTTATGGATACAAACCAAGATTTGGTTAAATAATTGAATGGAATGAACTATTGTGTACAAACACTATATCTAGATGACTCCACAAATAATGGGTTGAGAAACTCAAAGTTGAAGAAAAGAGAATATGAATAGCATATTAGCATAGGTGTTATCTATGCTTGTTGACATGGACAAGTCACTAAATCAATGTTACCTTAGATTAATACCTCAAATGCAATTTTTATGGATACAAACCAAGATTTGGTTAAATAATTGAATGGAATGAACTGTTGCATACAAATACCATATCAAAATGAACACACAAATAATGTGTTGAGAATGTGTTACTTAATAAATAAATGTATGTAATACTTATTGTGAAAATGGTAAATGAATAAAGTGTCCAAAAAAAGAGTGATAATAACAAGAATGACTACTATTTAAAAAATTGAATAATTCAGACTGTTATTTATTTTAAAGTAATATGTTGATGTAATGAAGAAAATGACATGCTAAGAATTGACATTGGAGAGGCACTATACTATATCAATAATAGAGGGTAAGATAATGCAAATAAGGGAAATTCCATGATTACACAGGGAAGCAAAATGCCTACCACTTTTATCTACCAGGGAACTTTTGGTGTTGGGTAAATTAGTTGCAATGTTTCAATTTAAAGTTAATTTGAGTCGAGGAAGTATATATTTATTTTTGGATAATGTACTTAGATTTGATGGTGGGCATATACTGCCCTTACTCATTTATGGATGGATAGCAGAGCAAATAAGGCTTGCCCTGGGTCTCAGCTTCATATTTGTATTAGATTGAGTGTCCTGGATTTTGGATTTTGGAATCTGTGTTAATGTTCGGTCAGGTTGGCCTTACTCGACCACATACTTTAAACACAGGTAAGATTACTTGTAAATCCATTTTAAACACTAAAATTTTAAAAACTGGAATAGAATAAAATGTTCTTAAATCTTTCTATTATTTAAAAATTTATATATAATAATTGAAGGGTGGGAATTTCTAATCGACCAAAACCCCAACTAGATAACAAAGGTTCATTCATTCAGATTGTCACTAAAACCCAAGATTATTGCCAGCATTACCTCCAACCACTTAGAAAAAATTTAAACCAAAGTTAATCTCATCCAAAAAATAAATTACCATCTTCTTACTCAAACAAATATTTAGGATTTGTCTAATCGTTAACAATAATCTTAGCCTTTAGGCCTTCATGCTCAAGTTAGTGCTCCGAATAAAAATTGAAGGCATGTTCTTACTCCGACTTTAGGCTCTAAACTTTATGATTTTTCATCATAATATTTGAGGTTACACTTATCGTATATTTTGAATACGAAATTAGAATTATTAATCACTTTTTATTTAATGTTATAACTTCTTAATAATATTTAATTATTTGTTAACTGCGAGAAATCCGGAAAATGAACAATGACCATGGCTAATTGAAGGAAAAAACACACGTCCTTTGCTATGAACAGGACCAGTGATTCTTTAAAGCTTGTAAATCCTAAAAATATGCATCATTTTAAGGCTTATATGAACTAAGATAGCCATGGAAATTACAGTTGTACTGCATACTGCAGCAAAAGGGTGTTTAAACTTTGCTTAATCACTACAAGAAATGTTCTATATAACAGCGATTAGAAGGAGAGTTCACTGGTTGAAGCACGAAGTCAAAAATTGAAAATTATACTTTTGGTTAGGCGCTAATTTAAGTTTACTTCATTTACAGTAGGTACCTATGGAACTAAAGCAGAGGTTAGTATGGGATAGGTATTATTTGAATTTAGATGAAGCTCAATGGAGCAAACTTCTTGAGCTCATGTAACGACTGTGCTTCTTGATCAAATGATATCAACCGTCCAATGAACTGAAAGCAAATATGGAAACTCTTGTCACTTGGTGAAAATCAAGAAACACATAACAACATCCCCTCACCTCCTGGAGTTTTAAAAGTTTAAAATCACACCTATTTACCAACCTATGGGAGGAGCAACTATTAGAATCAGTACATTATTATATCTCTTTATTTTACTTTAAATTAAGTAAAGGAGAGCCACTCTGCTTGTTCTCAAAGAACCAATTGACACTCCAATCGTTTGAATGCATTATTCTTCCAAGAAGAAAAGTTCGCCATACACGTAAATACACGAACTGGATCTCCAAAAACCAAAATAACTTCATAAATTTCAGTTTCCATTATACTCTTCAAAAAAATTTGGTATTAAGGTTAAATGCACAATTTCAGAGCCAAAACTTTAAAGATGAGTTAGCCGAAACCATCCACATCGACCAGTGTAGGGATCAACAATTTTTTTTACAATTCAGGCTGCAGAGAAAAGAAAACCTTTAATATCCAAAGATTTAAGCTTAAAATGAAGTGGAATACCTGCCATAAGTAATAATCCGTTGAAGCAAACCATGAAAAATGGATTCATGAATCAAAATTTTCGTTGAAAATTGCAATAATAACTTCAAAGAACAGTTAGCCAAAACTATCTGCAACAACCAGTGTAACGATCAAGCCAAAAATTTGGTAATATCTGAAAATTTACGCTGAAGGTGGAATGAAAGTACCTTTCGGAAGCAATAATCCGTGGAGGCAACCAAGTAAAAACGAGTTCAAGAATCGCTAAAAATTGTGGAAACAAATTCAGAGAATGGCCAGACGGAAGTCGAACTATTGCAGGCAGAAAGCTTGACGCAATCTGGGAAATTCGAAAGCTCGACTTGCAAACCTCTTATAAATCTTTTCCAGTATTCAAATATCCTATGCGGTGCAATGTGACACATTCAGATCTGACAACGAGAATAAGTACCCTCATCAAATGCCCTTAATACGGCATAGAGCGAGCTGTAGTAGAGGCGGGCAGGGATCAATTCGAACCACGCAGAGGGGTAGAAATATCGGGTCACCAGATTTTTTGGGAGTAGCATGCCATAGCATGCATGCATGCATGATTAGTATTGTGAGGGATTGCGATGGCGACTACGGTAAGATGACATAAGGATAAGGGATCGATACTATAAGGAAGAGCAGTAATGGATCAATATATTTCGAAATAAGCTTTGCCATTTGTAACATAGAGCTCGGTGCCTTTTCATCTTCTTAGTTTGATGAAAATAAAATAATATTCAACAATCAAAATGAAAAAACCCTGAATCAACTCAATGCATAGTGCTTGATATTTACCTAGCATGGAAGCTTGAAGCGTACCATAAAATGTCTTAGTCCTACCCTGCATTAATTGAAGCAAATAAGAAACACAAAGAGACATGAACATTGCACCTTGCACAGACCAACATTAATTACTACTTTTACTTATGGCACTTGCAACACAATTTCGTGGCTCCACGTCTTCCTTCATTAACTTCTCTGATGCCTTCACTAGCCTCATTTATCTAGAAACCTCTGGATCTGTATATACTATAGCCTATTGCTTTCCCTTTCCCGCCTGCCTTAAAAGTACATTAAAGTATAAAATAAACTGCATGAGGCATGCCGCATAAGAAACTAGAAATTCTGGTTGTTTTCCGAGCAAGAACTCCCGTCACTGGCACAACTTACCCTCACTCCGTTAGTGGCAGGCTGGCAGCTTTGCGTTGTAATTCAAGTGTGCCAGCGATTTTGACGTTGGCAGGAAATAATGGTCCATGAGTTCAATTCTTATTTTAATCACCTCATGAAGAAGGAGAATATTTAATGTGTGAAGTTTCAGAATGCCATCACGTCAAATAGGGGCGAAAATTTAATGTGCGAAGTTTAATATATGCAGTCACCTCATGCAAAGGGAGAATTTCAAGGTGTGAAATTCATGGATATAGTCACTTCACATGGAAAGCCCTATTTCCAACCCTATTGTAATATAAATGCGGTTTGACATGGGCTCGATATAACACGATATAACAGACTGCGCGGTGATGAGAGAGAAAAAAATAGCGTCGTGTTATATCGGGCCTATGTCAAGGCGCATTTACTTTACAATAGAGCTTTCCCACCTCACATAGGAGGAGAATATTTAATGTATAAGTGACGTACATGGAGAGGAAGCAAATGAAAGCGAAAATAAGGTTTAGAGTTGGTTTGGGGCATTTTGTTTATCTAAACCTTCAATTGTTTCTTTCGGTTTGTTGCAAGTGTATTTAAAATATTGAAAGTATTTTGTAAGTGTATTTAATATATTGAAAGTATTTTAAGATGACACATTTTTCTATATTGCTTACATTTGTTGTAAGTGTATTTAAAACACTGAAAGTATTTTGTAAGTGTATTTAATATATTGAAAGTATTTTAAGATGACACATTTTTCTAGAGGGTTTTTTACATTGATTCCATATACTTATAACACTTGGTTTGATATACCTCCTTTAAAATTGGTTGAAATATTTAATTTTCATATATATTTCAGTTTAAATGTAAATAATAAAGATTTAATTTTATTAATTTTAGTTTTTAGTGGAAATTATATAAGAGAAAATTTTGTCTCATCATTCGAACTAGATATTCACATTAAATATATATAGTTCATACCATTGAATTCATCAAATTGTATTAATATATAATAAACCAAGACTTATAGTTTTACAATTGGAAACATAAAAAATATTTTTCATGTTTTATTCAATTGTGATTTATTGATTTATTTAAAAGTCAATTTGATTTGGAGCCTTGTAATATTATGATGTTTAGTTTGATGATTGTGGTTTTTATTACTTTAAGATGGTGGTATAGAAGCCTAGTTATTATTGTTTGATTTTATTGATGATTGGTAATATTCAAATATTCAAATTTAAGATGAGCATTAATATTCTTTGTTGATAATTAATTTGCATTAAATATTCTTGATAATGACCCTGCAATATGGTCATTTTTTATGATAATTTATAATCATTAATTCTTTTAATGTTGTGGTTGAAATTATGTACATTTGTTGAATAACATGTTTATTGATACATATTATTTTATGATGTTCTCAATTGATGTTGATAATGTTGTATATACATTGGAATATTGTAATGAATAATCTATTCTAGGTTGAGATAATGATGGATAGGAAGAGAAATGCAATAAGAGAAAAGCATTAAGATTCAATGACGATGATCTTCATATCTTAAAGCGTAGGAAGCCTCGAGGAAGGAAAACATTTGAAAATGACCTCTAAAAATAATCTGAGTATAAAGGTAGAAAAGAAAAGTACTATAACTTACTTCTACACTATCTTTAACAATTGTAAATTCACCTAGAAGTCCCTTCTCGCTTGCATGAGAAGCGCACAGGCCAAGAGCAAATTTTGAGAACATGTGGGAAGGATCCTAAGAGATGTTTCCTACCTTGCAAAAGAGTTGGCATGTTCATGAGAAAATGCTCTAAGATTTTACTATTCTCATGTTAGAACTTGTGATTAAGTTTCTATACTTAGTTAAATAATATATTTGTTGATACATGGGTGCACACAATTCCTTCCCTTTTTTATTGCAATGGGAACATGCACCCATTATTTGCAATGTGCACACCATCATATTTAAATATCTTCTACCTTTGGCAGGTCATGCCATAAGAAAAGTATATATTAACGTCATCTTTGAGATAAAAAAGGGCACACATTTGATACCAATGAATGTTTTCAAAACATGCATTTGCCAAAAATGAAGACATGTTGCTTGTGTTAAAAAACACTAAAAAAATGTGACTACATGTTTCATTCTTCTCCAACCAATGATAATTTTCGCTATTATTATTATTGGAAAAATGCATGTGATTTTATTAAGTTAGCCTAATTTCGACAATGACAAGTAGGGAGGGACATTGTTATCATTTTTTCTCAACCATTTGTAGACAAAAACTCTCATTTTTAAGTATATTTCATTTGAAATGTCACCACTTGATCTAAGAAATATGTATCTTTACATGGACTGGTGCACATTGTAGTCATGAAAATATCACTAAATGGATAGGTGGCTTATTGCATTTGAAAACTCTTCCTGGAATAATAAGGAGCTTTCCTTCTATTGTTTTATAAGTGATGGGAAATTTTATAATGGGTCACCATGTCAATTATTTTTTCATTGGTAAATTCTAGGGGTTTGACCTTGGCTTTGCTTACGATCAAGTAATGGCTAGGTTTAACCCATTAAGAGGGTCATGTACTTCTAGGCATTTTCCTCCCGTGCCCGCAAGAAACCTCATATTTGAAATAAATAATATAAAAAATCTAATTAAAAAATGAATAATAATAATAATAATAATTATTAGTGTTATTATTATGAATTATATTAAATTTAATTAATTTATCGATAATATTTAAATTAGTAATAATAATTGTGTCATAATTTTAATATTTAAATTACTCAAATTTAATTCTAATATGATACCACTTTGATTCAATTTGGGTTAATGCACTGCAACCTTGACATACTATGACACAACTTTGATTTGTATGTGACACTAATTTGATGAAAATTTAGTCTAATATGATGCTAATATAAGTGATAATATCGAGACAAATACGATGTTAACATGATGCACAAGTGATGTAAAATGATGCTCAAAGATGCAAATTTGATGCAAAGAGGATGCAAAAGTATTTCTATGATATTAAATTGCTAGTATAACTCTAGGATGTCACAAGTATGTTTCCTAATATAAAATTTCAATTTCCATAACAAAACATTTTTTATACAAATTTAATGCAAGAGTGACATCCAAGTTGTTTTTACAATCAAAATTGATGCTAACCACTGCAAAGTTGAAGAAAAGAAACTCCCTTGGTTACGTATTTTGTGTCACTAAGAGAGTACTCTAGAGAGTGCATGTCAAAAAATATAGTTCACTAAAAGTATATATTAATTTAAAATCGATGAAATCACAACTCCCCCTCTTGTTTTGTGTTTTGCATCATCCAAAATTATTTTTTTTTCTCAAAATAACACACTAGATAAAGATGCTCAAGATGACATCAAAGCATGGTATTGAAGTAATTCCTGGAGTTCATGACCTTGATCAACACCATAATTATTTGGAATGATTCATTTTAGGTATTTGGTGGCTCAAATTCACTTGGATACGCTTAAAAGGGGTCCATCAAGTTAAGCCTTCCTTGACCCCACCATGTCTATAAGGTTAACCTCAAGAACAAAATGGACATTTTGAAAGAAATTACCATGATATGAGAGCTCAAATCTACATATTATGATCATCACCCATGACATACTTGGAAAGGGTAGAATAATTTGCCCAATGGTGAAGCTAATGATCACTTCTACCTTGAGGCTATTCACAAACCTATTTATATTGTTCTCCTCCTCTTTGTAAATCCTTTTTATTATGTTTCTACTTTTCAACTTCTCTTATATAAACACTACCAAGTGAGTGTCAAATAATGATATATCCCTTCTCCATGGTCATGGGCTACTTTAATGTTTCTTCCTTGAAGGTTTCATGTCTTGTCATAGAGAATTTCCATTGGCTTTGGCCCTTGTTTTCACTTGGATAATTAAGTTATTTTATGACAAGGGATTTTCCGACATACCTTGTGTAAAGAAGGCTTCACTTTTCTACAGGAACATTGGACCATCATTGAACATTGTATTATTTCATTATTTCATATGGAGGATGTAGTAAGTTTCATTGCACTGTATTGGAGATCAAGATTTTTTTTAGGAAGGTGTAATAACATGTACAAGTTCATTCAGATGGAGTAATGATATCTTGGAGTTATATCACATATCCAATCCTCATCCCAAGTAGGCTTAACATCTAAAATAATAATTTTATAGGTTATATTAGGTTAATTATCTAACAAAAGGTAATTGACAAATTAAGCATAGTTAGCTAGATCTTCATTATTAGTTTCCTGTGTTTCTTATTTTTTACATAAATCTAATTAACCTAGAGCCTTGATAACATAATTAACCATTAAAACCTAATTAATCTAATGGAATTCTATCATTCACTCCTTTGTCTCTCTTCCCTAATAATAAATATGTAAAACCATTTATAATGGTGAGACTTCTTACTAGACTTATTCCCTATAATTGCAATAAATAAAACTCAAATCAAGGAAGGTCCTACAAGGAGCTCCTCATCCTTCCCCACATGAATATTAAAAAAAGGAATAAGAGATCCTTGTGCCTCAAAATATTCCTCCTCTCCCTAAATATTAACCATTAAAAAAACACATACTCTTAAATAAGTTGAAATCATAAGGGAATTGAAGAATTGTGTGTTAAGATACCACTACTATGAGCCGTCAACGATGTTACCATATGTAACAAATTTATCAAAGAGATTCCTCAAAAGGAATAAAAGAAAGAGAAGGGATTCCCCCATAACCAACTTCATAGGATAGCCAGTTGATCTAATGATTGGGAGAAAGATGATTCCTAAATATTTGGATCTTGGAAGTGTACTTATAGAAGTGTGTATTATTCAAATAACAAATTTTCCATACACCTTGATTGACCCAGGAGATATCATCAATATCATGACTAAAGACACCTTGATCAAGCTTAACATTCAGGTTTCCCTAAGAGAAGCCTCTATTGTACTTCAACTAGATGATTGATCTATAGTCAAGCCTGAGGGTATAATAGAAAGTGTCATAGTTTCCATAGACTTCTGGGAGTATTCCGTTAAATTACTAGTTCTACAACTAAAGGCTAAGTTCAATAGATACTCACTAATTTTTGGGAGACCATGTTTAGCTAGAATAGATTCTTATATTAGTTATAGCACTAGTATTATGACTATCACCAATGAGTAATCCCAAACGAAACTTGTATTCTATCCTCCTACTCAACCTCTAATTGAGGAAAATTTTCCGGGTTGGATGGAGGATGAAGAAGATAATAATTCCATCCTCTCCCCATCCTTTCATGTTTGTACCATTCAAAAACACCTTAGTAGTAAACAAGTTGATGAAGATGATTTCATTGAAAATTTTATGCAAATTCAATACTCTACTATTATCAAAATCAATTTCCTAAGTCTTGGTTAACCTATACGACATCATAACATTTCAAAATAATATGTGTTATAGGCCATTTTTTCACATCCAATAAATGAGCCTCCTAATGGGATCAATCAACATCTTATTCCCCCTTGTCACCATCTTGCACAAAGCCCTAATCATGTTCCCTTCATCCCCCATAATTTCAGCCCTAAACAACATCATTTGAGCAAGTTTGTTAGGTCCCTACAATACCAGTGATTACCCCATTACTATTGTAGTTGTATCCCTTATTAATATTGTTGTGCCCCTATTGTCCCCATATTGTTATTACTGTGCCCCATAGAAATTTTTGTGCCTTTATATTATTATTGTTAGGTCGGCTGGGTTATATTGTGACTCCTTAGACTCCTATATATAGAAAGGAGGTTTTGTCATTTGAATCATCAAGGAATAATTCATTTGTGTAATGTAAAGGAGGCCGCCCCCTCGAAGAGGCTAAATTCTAAGGCGTTGATCTATCTTTTCTATCTTTTTGTGAGCTGGTTTCATAACATTTGGTATCAGAGCTTTGGATTCTAAGGTTTTGCTGCTCCAAATAGGTCATTGTGGCATTTTCGTTATAACTTTTTTTTTTACGACATTTCAGAAGCAAAAAAAAACTCATTTGCGACAAAATCACACTGAACCTTGGGTCCAAATTTCAGAGCTTTTTGCGCTATATTTGCGGAGATATGATCTGAAGAATTTGATCTTTTTGCAGACTCCTGAATTACATTCCAAACAGGTGACCTGGGGAAAATCATCATAACTTTCTCTCTAAGCATTGGATTGAAATTTCGTAGGAAGCTACAGAAAGAGGACAGACTATAGTTTCTTGTATATATTTTTCAAAGCCAAAGGTCAAAACAGGGACACGTGGCATGTCGTACAAGTTTTCTCTACTAAAATAGTCTATAATGAGGTCACTGTGGGATATTTGGTATAACTCTTCCTTGGAGAATCCAATTTGGATCAGACTGGTGGCATTGGAAAGAGGACACAGAGGGCTACTGCAGATCACAATTTTAGAACTAGATGATCGGAAATTACATAGATACATCAGAGGCAATATCGAGCTCCTACAAAGTGAAAAATGGTGTGTAGATTTTTTTTAAATTTTTGCTTAAGCTTGGTTTGAAAAATTATTTTGAAGGAATTCAAAGGGCATAGTAGAGCATTATTATCGGTAACTGATGCCATGAGGAAAGAAAATGCAAACACTTAGTAAGAAACCTGAAAGCTCTAGCATGACTCATGAAGAAGAGGAAGAAATACTACATGATATATCAAAATTACAAGA
>APFE030182423.1:22108-33615 GCA_000404065.3 Pinus taeda
CCCACCCCGACTGCTCTAACAACTCTGTCATCACCGAGTACTACCTCTACATCAGTGCCACTCTCTAAAAGCTCTGAGAAGTACTCAGGACTCCTGCCATATGACGTGAAGCCCCACTGTCTACATACCAGATACCTGAAGATGCTCCGCTAATCGAGGGAAAAGCATGCTCCCTCTGAACCTGTATGGCAGGTGATCCTGCACTAGAGGACTCACACATAGTGAACGCAAACTCCCGATCAAAACGACCTGCAAAGTCCTCAACCTCTACTGAAGCTGCAAAACTCTGGTCCTTCCCCTTCTTCTTCTTCTTCTCCGGACACACAACTGCATAGTGTCCCATCTTTTGACAATTCCAACACTTCACCTTGGAATAGTCCTTCTGTGTGTTTCCCTGTTTACTTTTACCTTTGCCTTTGCTCCCACCATTGCTTGTGGAAGCCTGCTTCTTCCCTTTTCCTTTCTTGCCTCCTGCCAACAGTGCTACATCCTCATCCTGCTCAACTGGCTTGGCTGCCCCAAGCTGACCTTTCCTAAACTCTGTCTGAATGCAATCATCCCAAAACCTCTCCCATGTAGGAAGGGTCTCACGTGCACAAACCCCATCAACAAAGTTCATCCATGAACGGGGGAGGCCATTCACTGCAATCCGCACCAACTCAGTGGGTGGAATGACCTCTCCAATTGCTGCCAACTCATTTCTCACATTAGTAATCTTTGTGAGATATCCAGCTGCACTATCATTGCCCATCTTAATAGTCTCCAGCTTCTCCTTCAGGACCATTTTCCGTTTCTCATTGGTACTCTGGTAGAGATTGGACAACGCTGTCCACATCTCATGGGCATTTTTCTTTCCTCTCACATGAGGAATGCAATGGTCTTTGACTCCGTCTAGAATTAGTCTCTTACCCTTGTTGTTCTTTTTATTATATTCAGCCAACTGAGTAGCATCAGTAGGCACAACAACCGGGTTTTGTGTGGTATGCACCATGATGTCCCAGACTTCTGCCTCCTCAAAGATACTCTGCATTGTCTCCTTCCAAACGCTGTAATTGCTGTGCCCATTCAACTTATTCTCCACCCTCAATCCCAATGACATCCTGCTGTCCTAAAACTGAAAAATAGCACTGCTGTAGTAAAGATAAAATTGTTGTTTGTGAAAAATCAGCTTTGCTGGAATTTTCTGAATTAAAAATCAGAAGGCTGTAATTTTCCTCCTTGCTGTCCCAAACTGCACTTCAGCACTCAAGCTCTGATACCATGTAAAAATTTCTCATTTCCCACCCCGGTTTTCAGTTTCACCTTATTTCTCCCATATAGTTAAATGCCCTTTCCCATATCCATACATTCAACAACTGAAAAAAAAATAAATTTTGTTGAAAACCCAAATTCTGGAAATTTTACAGAATGCTGGAAAATGCAGAAATAAAAATCAGTAGGTACAAACAGCGATTTAGCACATTTAAACACAGCGATTTTTGGTTAAGGTGACCCTGGAAAAACCCCTTACAACTCTTGGGGAAAACCAGTTCGAGAGCTCTTCTTTATTTATGAAAATGCCTTTTTTTACAGTGAGAAATATTCAGCAAAAATTGAGCAAGCAAACTTTACTACTTATCTCGTTTTTCGTGCCCTGGAAAACTGTTGTACGGTTGCTATACGGACTGCTGTATGAACCTTGATTCTGTGCAGAAAATCTGTTGTACGGCCCTCGATTTCTGTGCAAACAAATCTGCTGTAAGGCCCTCAATTTCTGTGCAAAAATTTGTTGTACTTCCTCCTGAAAATCGTGCCCAAAAATGTGCCTTTTACAGTGTGTTCACTCAGCTGTACGGATTTGCTAAACTGCTGCCTTGGAATGTGTGCCAAGCTGTTGTCTCCTTCTCCTCCCTGTCCAGAAATCTCTCTTGCTCTCTTGCTCTCCTCTCAATCTGCTGATGAAAGAATGAATGATCTTTTCCTATTTTCCTCCTTTAATATAACCCTAAGTGACTTTTGGGCGATCCCTAAATCCAATGGTTGAAATAGATTGAGATCAAGGGCTGAAATTAAATGCTCATTTAAATCTCACTTTCTATTTTTTAATTCGCCCCACTTTAATAAAGACCCACTTAGTCATTTATTTCCAAAGTCACTTTTCCTTTCTAATTTTACATTGACTTTATTAAAGTCACTTTAAAATTAAACTTTAGTAACTTTATCACTTAAAGTCACTTTTAAATTAGATTTAACTTTATAAAAACTATAAAGTTACTTTAGGAGAAAAATTAAATTCTTTTGGACACTTTTCCCTAGGCCAAAGATCAAAGCCTTAGGGAACTACTTGTTCTCTGGTACCAAATTTCAACATCCCTCACATGTTAAAAATTTATGAATGACTATCAACAAATTTCTCCTTTTGGTTTTCGTTGTAGTGAATGTTATTGCTTTTTTGAAGATGGAAGTATCCATACGTGGGTTTCGGAGGAAGACTGTCCATTCTTTTTCTTTGATTTTCTTGTTTTTAAACCAATTCTCCACTTTTGGGTAACCTGTTGCCTCTACCATTATGGATTCTGTAATTATGAGCTTAATGTCTCCAATCTCTGCCTCTACTCCATCAAATGCCTGTGCAAATGCCTTTGTAACCTTTGTCTCGTGCCCATCATATTTCTCAAGGAAATCTAGCCAACCCACTTTCTGCAATTGATTTTGACTTGTTGTGGATATGCTTGAAGAAATTTAACTCCATTGGGCCCCGATTTGGCGATGACAGCCATGGTGAAGGAGGAGTTTCGATCATGAATTGCTTCTCATTGATAAGGGTGATGGAGGGGTGGTCGATAAGGCTAAATGGTTTGATGGGGGTCAAGGTCAGGAGAAAGTGAAACAAATCACTTATGGCGGTGTTCAAATCATAATAACTCCTCTTGTGTAAATGATTGCCACGATCCTTAGATCCTTTTTTATAGGATCCTTAGAATTTAGGCGATTTCGTATATAATGGAGAGATTTTGATGTGACAAATAGGGATATGATGACAACATAAGGTTATGATTGTAGGGAGTGTTATAAGGTCTAAGAGTTTGCTCAAGTTTTATGATGTATGTATCATTATCATTCGATGAGTTTAGAATCTACTGTTTAAATGAAAGATAATCTCACATCTTATTTGCATGCATTGGCACATACCTCTTTGGAATTTAATGTCTTTTCCTTTGCTACAGGTCTAAAGTGCTCTAATGCTTCCCTAGATATAGATTGATGTGAGCTGCAAAATTTGAAGTTGGCTATAAAATGTCACTTATTCAACAACTATTCCCTTTAAAAATTTACTATTGTTGATGGAATGGAATTTTATTATTGCTTCTACTGCTTGATGATGTTTGAAGAAAACGAGGTCTCAAAAATATTTTTTTAGACCTGAAAATTTATTAGAAGAGAAAGGGAATAACAAAGAAGTGGGAAAAGGACAAGGATTGTGAAAATCTAAATTGCCAAGAACTCTTGGTTTTCAGTTAAGATTTTCTATATAGACTTGCCAACAATGTTGGTTTTCATGTTTATGCTTATTATTAGTATTTTTTTTAATTGAGGAGGGAAAATTGCAATTTGGTTGGGAGATCGGGAGAAAAATCTCCTTTCTCAACCAACTTGAAATCATAATCATTTTGCAAATATTTGACAAATTCCTCTCTTGTCAAAGGTTTGTGATATATTCTTAATCTATGGCCTTTAACAAGGAAGGTAATCTTTTATTCATTAATAGTTTTGATTCTAACTGCTCCATTATCGAAGACAATATCTATATCATAAGGATCAAGTCAATGAGTTTGAAAGTGAACTTTAAAATCTTTGAATTTAGAGTAAAAAAGAAGAGCCTAATCACCTGGCTTGAATTTCTCAACTTTGATGACTTTTTCATGCCATCTTGATCTTTGCTGCTGGACTATGCTGGTTCTTTGGATAACATCTTTTCAGATTTCATCTAACTCATTCAATTGTGCTAACCTTTATTTTTGAGCTTTAGATAGATCAAGGTCCAATTTTGCTGCTATTCTGAAAGTCTCCACTTGAAATTCAATTGGAAGAAAAACTTGCTTCCCATAAACAAGTTCAAAAGGGTGTGTTTAGTAGTATTCCTCCATGTGGTACGATATGCCCAAAGTGCCTCTAGAAGCCTCTTTGCCCAATCCCTTCTATTGGTAGATTCCACTTGCCCATTGGCTTGTAGATGATATGGAGTAGACTTCCGATGTTTGCTTTTGTATTGCTACATTATTTTCTGCACCAATTTGGATGTGAATTGAGTACCTTGATCTGTCACAATTTCCCTTGGGACACCAAAACGAGTAAAATATCATCAAAAGAATGTAACTATAACATTTTCATTAGCAAAAGAAAGTGGTTTAGCTTTTACCCATTTTGTAACATAATATGTACAAACAAGTGTATACTTTTTTTGCTTAGAGGTAGGATTGATTGGTCCAATGAAATCTAGAGCCCATTTTTCAAAAGGCTCTACAAGTACCTGAGGTTGTAGAGGCATCTCGTTTGATGGAATGGGTTTTCCCATTCTTTGGCAGCTATCACATCTTTAGGCATCTTTAAAAAAAGAAGGCCAATAATACCCTTGTTTACCACTATGTGTCAACGACCCCATAGTAGTACACCCATTTTTTCGCAAAAAAGATCTATCATGTTCAAGTGTTTGCATCATTCAGATTTCATCATGAATCGATAGTTTGTTAAAGATGTAAACCCATTCTGTATGGTTATAATGTAAATGATGTTAGTAAGACCATTATGTATGTAACAATCTAGGTAAGCATAGTATTTTTGTGACGATTTCTATCCTAGGAGGTTTTTGTCTTACTGATTCATCTGTGTCTTTAGACACAAATCATCAGCAAAGTTTTTCCCTCCAACCTCACCCCAAAGTCAAGGGTGGATTTTTTCGTCAAGATATTACGTGATTCTTAGTGTTTTTTATCGAGTCCTTGTAAAAGTAATTTGGGAATAATCCTAACTAATCCGCTAGATTATTTTATTACAAATTACTTGGTCTACTAAATCATATTTTGAGTCGCAAAATTGGGTAGATATTTGAGGATCTATAACGAATGAGTGTTCCCCCTTCATGTATTAAATTGTAATCCTGCATGTAAAAAATATTTAATGCATGGTCTCTCATAATTAGACACCATGGCTAAATATTAGACAGTTGGAAAAATTAAGTCAATTAAATAAAATTTTCTGGCAAATTTAAATTAAATTTTAAGCCATCAATTTAATTAATTTTTTGTCTTACATAAAATTAAATTCTCCAAAGGTGAAATTCATGGGTTTTAAAGGAGTTAATTTTTGGAGGTCCCCGATCAAGGGAATATTGAAGAAATATTTTTTTTTTGGACCCTTGGGCCTTGGTGGTTAAGTCAAAGTCAATTTTTTGAGGAAACTAACTCAAAATGATTAATTTTGAGTTTATTAAAGATCAATTAAATGAAAAATTCGATTTTTCCTCAAAAAATAAATAATTTTAACGATTATGATTAAAGATTAATTAAATCTTTATGAACGACTGAGATTAATTTGACATGGATCAAGCCAACTAGTTGTTAGAGATTTTATCTATAAATTAGAGGTTAGTGTCAGTCTATTCGATCCAATCTTTGAATCGTGTACTAAACTCTCAAGCTCTCTTGTTTATTTTCTGGAATAAATGCAAAATTCTTCGGGGTTTCAACTTATGGTGGTGCTACTCTTCATGAATCTATGGTAACATTGTTTTAATTTCTACTTAATATTATGTGAAAACTATCAATCAATAGCTCTCTTAGAATAATTTGAATATAGGTATTTTATTCAGTTTGTTGAATCTAGGGTAACATGTTAAATTTTGATAGAATTAGCAGGTATTTCTATTTTTTTTCAGAATTTTATTGTTATTCTATTTTTATACTTGGTTTAATGGTTGATCTAGTGTTTGCAGAAGATCTCTCAGGTTTTCATTGAGCGTTTGAGGATAGTTCTTGGTTGGACCAGCAGACTCTCAACACATATTTTTTGAAGAGCCTACTTCATATAAGCTTCAGGATTTATTTAATGATTGATTTTTTATGCATGAAGTTTTTGGCCTAGTACTTCTCTAAAAAACCAAAATCTTTTAAATATTTTGTGGAAAAATTGATAGATCTGGCTAGTAAGAGCCTTAGATCGTAAGATCTGAGAGCGGAGTTGGACTCATACTCTTCAGATCTTATAGATCCACAACTCTTGTGCATAGATTTGTAGATATTTTGTATAGATCTGAGATTTTTTCTAACTTGGTGTCTTGGGGTTTTATTTATTTTTGTATATTGGGATCTAGGTATTTTTGTTTTCCATTTCGTAGGTGTTGGTCAGAAGGTTTTTCAAGTTTTTTTTTTTAAATATTTGAGACAGAGCTAGGCCCTGGAGGTCAAGATCTTGTCTCATAAAGTATTTGTTTGCAGGGATTATTCATTTCAAATCATTCAACAAAAGCTTTAGATTCAGGGTTTTAACAAAATCTCTGAGATAAATTAAAAAAATAAAATAATACATTAGGTGGAGATTTTTTAAGGTTAATTTTTTTTGGTTTGTTGTTTTGTAACTTTTTAGACGAGAGATAGCCCTCATTTCCTCCTATAGCCTCACTTCTGTTTGCTGCTTGTTTTGTTTTTGTTTTATTGTTATGTCTCTGCAAAATTTGATTTTTTTCTTTGTAAACCCTCTGCCCGTGCTACCCTTCTTCTTTGTGTTTTTTTTCCTTTTGCGACCCTTTTTTTGCTATATCCTAGCTCTTCCCTCTCCACATCTGCATCTCCTTCGTCTTGCTCCCCTCCTTTCCGCGACTTCTCCTTCCCTGTATCCATTCACGTCTATCCTTTCGAGCTCCTTTCCTTTCTCGCGTCCCTTGTCTCCTTGTTGCCTGCGTGATCCCTTTCTCCCTGCGTTCCCTTCCTCCCTTGTTTGTTGCGTCTCCTGCCCTTGCTGCGACTCTAAAATCCCAACTTCCAGCTCTTTGCTTCCCTCCTCGCGTCCATTCGCTTCCCTCCTAAACCTTCTCCCGTGCGGCTCTTTTCGTCACGATTTTTCTCCCTCCTCGCTGCTCCTCGACCTGCATACATTATTCATAAACCCTAACACCCTTTCTTTTTTGTTTCATCTCTCGATTTTGGCTTAGTTGCTCTCCCAAACCTTTACGATTTCCATTTCATTTTAATCTTCCTTAGTGTGATTTTGATTTTTTTTTTTTTTATTTTAAAGAAATTAAATCCAAATAAAATTTTAAAGGTTTAGCATTTCAAATTAAAATTTTTATGTGGCCTTTGGCCCATTAAAAATTTAATTAAGCCTTTTTGATCTTCACATTTGCCGCATTAAAATTTTTACTCTTCATTCATAAACTTTATCACATTTAATTTGCCATAGGAATAATATAAATTTTTTAAATCTAAGGTTCCTTTTTGGGTTTTTTTTTTTGTGTGCTAAGGTTTTGGGACTTTAATTTTTTAAAAAGGGGAAATTTTTGTGGTTAAAATTTAAAATTCATCTATAGTCAAGGCACATTTAAATTTTTAAATTATCTCTAAAGTTTGATTATAGTGTTTAGCATTTGAATTTCATTTGGTTTTTCGTGGTAATTAATTTTGGGAAATTAAGTGCTTAGGTCTTTTGCATGCCAAGTTTTATAATCTTTGACATTGGGTTTTGAACATTTTTATGCTTGACATCTATTGAGATTGTTCGTCGTTTAATTAACTCTATGCTTGGTTTTAATTACTTGAATTATTGGATATTTATGCATATTATTTTTTCTTGAGAAATTTTCAAGTAATTGTTATGTACTCTTTCATGGAATTGTTGTAAATTGCATATCTTTCGTTTCTTAAACTGAGTATTTTTTGAAGCATCTATATAATTGGCATTGATATTAAAGAATTGTGAAGAGGTTTTTGCTCTCTTTGAGCTATAATTGCATTGGAAAGAATCTAGATAAATTGAAGTGATAAGCTTGTGGTTTAATTGGGCATTATATTGTGATATTTTAAGCATATTGCTGAGAAGTTTCTTTCAGTCTGGTAAAGTGAATATTCATTTTGGCGATTAAGGGCTTTGATATAACTCATAAATAGATCGTGGCGTAAGCACTTTCAGTCCTTGGTTTAGCTTCATCTCGCTTCTAATCCTCTCGCACATTTTCATTTTAAGTTAGTCCTGCATAATTAAAATTTACTTCCAAGCATAAGCTTGGTTGATAGAAAGATAGGTACCCATCCGTCTTTGCTTGAGAAGCCTGCTTTTAATAGTACTTCAAACGGCGACCTTGCAGTTGTCAAAGCCACAACTCTCTCCAGCGCTGGAGGCATATGTTAGATTTTTAGGAGAGGTATCGTTAAACACACCTTAGTGTACTTCACTTTATCTTTTCTCTGCCACTTACTACGAAATCAGGCTCGATATAAAAAGGATCGAAGGGTTAAAACTTAGATAGGCATTTTAACTAAAATTAACCAAGATTTTTGCATCTCACATTTATTTTAAGATCTGCATTTCATATAAGATAGCCATTCATCCAAGAAGCAGTTGTCCATCAATTACTTGGTCCTAAATTTCATAGCAAGATAGTTGATTCCATAAGGCACTAGTATCAATCGTTTAAATCTAATCGAATCCTATAAGTCTTGCTAAATCTAAAACAAGTACTTGGTCTCTTATACTGTGTCGCCCGAACTAGTTGGTTCCCAACTAGTTCTCCTTCATTCCATTTCCATAGGGTCTACCCCCCTTAGCTTGCTATTGGGAAACAACTTAAATGGAGAGATTGGGGATTAGGGTGACAACCCTCAATCTGAGCCGTTGTTGCGGCGCCTAGACATTCTGTGCGACAACAATCCCAAAAGGACTTTATAAGTAGTTCTTTTACCGACAAAGTGTCTTTCACATGGCTCATCATGACAAGCTTTCAATATTTCTAGTACTTCGTCTTCTCAAACACATCTTCAAATGATTAAGTTAGGTCTGGTCTAATACAATTTTCCCTCTATCTAAGAGTAAGGTGCACTGGTTTTGATAACTTTATGCTTTTCTTCGGCTGATAATTGCGGGGGCAACTTTCCTGTAGCCAAATAGTTGGTAATATCTGCAAGCCAAGGAGTTTTAGTAGATACTGCAAAAAGATATTCGTCAAGAAAATTATCTTTTACAGGGGTATCATTATTATCATTCTGCATTCTAGAAAGGATATCAACAACTATGTTTTATTTTACAGGCCTATCCAGAATGGTAATATTGAATTCCTGTAACAATAACAACCTAGTAATCCTGCCTTTAGTAATTGGTTTATTCATTAAATATCTAATAGCAGAATGATTTGTATCAATGAAAGTTTCATAACCAATGATGTAATGTTGAAACTTATTAATGGCATGCACAACAGCTAAAAACTCTGCTTCTGTTATAGTGTAATTTAACTCTGCAGGAGTCAAATGTTTACTTGTATAATAAATAACGTAAGGAGTTAGATCTTTTTGTCCCAACACAACTCCTAAAGCTCTATCTGAAGCATCAATTGAAATATGAAAAGGAAGAGACCAATTAGGTCCTCTTAAGATTGGTGCTTAAGTGATTTTCTGTTTCAACGAGTCAAATGCTTTCTGGCAGTCAGAATTCCAAACAAAATCACAATCCTTTGTAAGAAGTTCAAAAAGTGGAGAGGCTATTTTTGTGAAATTTTCTATGAATCTTCTATAATACCCCTGTAAAACCAAGAAAAATTCTAACATCTATTTGACAATTAGGAATTGAAATTTTAGAAATTACTTCTACCTTAGATGTATCGATCTTAATTCCATTACCTGAAATATGGTGGCCTAAAGCAATTTCTTCATTAAACGTCATAAAACATTTTTCATGACTTAATGAAAGATTTGCTTCCTTACATTTAATGAATTTTTTTTCTAATTTTTCAAGTGCTTCTTCAAAAGTATTTCCATACACAGTGAAATCATCTATGTAAACTTCTACACAATCATGAATTAGGTCAGATAATATAACTAAGAATGAGCTTTGAAATGTTGTAGGTGCATTACATAACCCAAAAGAAAGTACCCTATAAGCATATTTACCCCATGGACATGTAAATGTTGTTTTGTCTTGATCTTCTGGTGCCAATTGGATTTGGTTATATCCAGTGAAACCATCAAGAAATGAAAAATATTTTTTCCCTGCTAAGGTATCTAGTACTTGATCTATGAAGGGTAGTGGAAAAATGATCTTTTAAAGTAGCCTTATTCAATTCCCTATAATCAATGCACACTCTCTGTTTTCCATTCTTTTTTGGAACAATCACTAAAGGTGAAACCCATTGGCTATCTGATATGAGATAAATGAAATTCACATTAAGTAGCTTTTGTAATTCATCATTAACAATTTTTCTTAGATTGGGATTCGTCCTTCTCTGAGGTTGTTTAACTAGTTTGGCATTTTCTTGGATGTAAATATGACACATACATGTATTAAGATCTAAGTTGCAGGAAACGGTGGCAGGGGAGGAGTTTTCGTGCGGAAACATAAACGAAACGCGTATGGTACGGCCCAAAAACGCATTTCTGGCCGTACTGGCATGTTTCTCGAGATGGAAACATGGACAGTACGACGGAAATACGTTTTTGGGCCGTACGACGCCGTTTCCACATTCAACTTGACTTTTTTATTTTTTTATTATTAATTTGTCTTCTAGTTTTTAATTAGGTTTTTCTAATGCCTTCTAGTTGCTTCTAGATGCCTGTTTAAAGTTATAAAAGTGAACTTTTGCCCTAGTGTTGATATGTAGTTCATTAGGAAGTTTGAGGCATATGCAGTTCATGGTAATGTTAAGAAAAGTGATATTCTCCTTTATTTTCCATTTTCATTCTTTTACTTAAATTTTTAACATTACAATGAAATGACTCAGGATGTTTGAGAGTGGTTTCGCCCTCAATGGATTTCATATGGAGAAAGTAGAATTTTAGATCTCACTCAAAATTCAGTAGACTTATCTGTTTTTTAGGATTTCAGGATTGGGGGGATTACAATGTTTCCATTGGATTTTATCATGTACTAGGGTATGGAACTTGTATTTGATCAAGAGAACCAATGTTTCCATTGGATTTTATCATGTACTAGGGTATGGAACTTGTATTTGATCAAGAGAACCAAGCCCTCTATGCAGGGGAGACTCCCAATAATCAAGAGCATGTAGGGTACTAGGGTATGAGACTTGTATTTAATCAAGAGCACTAAGGTCGTTCAACTATGTAGGAGGAGACTCCCAATCAAGCATGAGACAAGAATTTATAAATTTCTCGTCGTTGATTTTGGATATTTCTATTTTCATTATGTGATCATTCACGAGTAAATGTGATGTAAATTTAGAGACTTATAGTTTATGCATTAACAATTGACAATTCTATCATAATGTAATAAATTAGAATGTATCATATATGCTTTACGATTGCACATAT
>APFE030182423.1:33635-59829 GCA_000404065.3 Pinus taeda
GGGGGGGGGGGTCACGTTTCGTACCCGTGCCCATTTTAGAAACTCGTACCCGTTTCCCCATTTCGTGCAACCTTGGTTAAGATCAATTCCTTTCATATCAATATATTCTCGTGCATATGTAGAAGAATATTTTTGTAGCATTTTTATCAATTTCCTCTTTGAAACTCTTTCAAGTTATTGTTAATATGTAATGTTTTCCTCAAAAAGATTTCTACTAAGGAGTTGTCAAACTTTTCCATAAAATGTAAAGCCATTTGATGAGATGATAAATATTCAATATTACATTGCTCTTGAAAACTTTGATCTTGCTCACAATATGAATAAGAATCATTATTGTTCATCAAATTTATTAATTGATCTTCCTCATCTATCTGTGAAAGAGTAAATACTGGTTGAATGTCATCAAAGTCTTCATTATTATCATCTATCCAAACTTCACTTTCTAATTCAGTTATTGTTTTTGCAAGTGGGTACAATGTGAATTTCTTAGTAGAACTACCATCAGAGATATACATATCACTAGATCTACAAATTATGAATGCATTGGCTGTAGCTAGCCAAGGTCTACCAAGGATCAATGGATTGCCTCCTAAATTATTCTTCGGAGTTAAAACCACAAATTTAGTAGGATACTCCCATGAATCTAAAGACACAGACACATCTTCTAATATACCATCTGGTTTGATAACAAATCTATTTGCTAATTGTAGTAAAGTTGGGGTAAATTGAAAATTGGGAAGCTTTAACTGATCCATAGTGTGCTTGCTCATAATATTAACGACTGCTCCTAAATCAATCAAATTGTTTGGGATTTCAATACCATCAATGCAGATTTTTACAATATGGCTATCGGGGTCTAGATATTTTTGGACTATTGGTTTTTCCATCATAATATCTGCAATCTTTCCTACCAATTGAATTTTCTTGACATATTTTCTCTTTCTTCCTGGTTTTTTAATGCACAATGCCTTAATCGTTTTTGCAAATATACGTATTTCCTTTATAGCTTGGAGTAAGGGAATTTTGATGCAAATATTTTTCAATTCATCTAGCATATCATATTCTAGTAAAACAATTTGCCTTTTGAGTCTTTCAGGAAAAGGGGGATTTTGTAGGGAAACATAAGGTTGTTCTACTAGAGAATTGTAGAAGTTGGCTTTATTTGGTTCTCATCCAATTGTGTAGGAAAATCTTCCTTTGGAGCAGTCTTTTCTTTTTCAGGAACCTTATCCTTTTTAAATTCTTGGATGACAACTGGTGGTAATTTCTTTTGCAAAACCATACTACATCTTAGTTGGACATCATTTAGACCTAAGGGGGCTATCATGTAGGCTTGAAAATTTTGACCCTCCACATTGTAGATAGGTTGTTGATTTTTATTATTTGGATTTGGAAGTGGTTGAGCAGGTAGTTGATTGGATTTATGAGGAAAATGAGTGGATGGTGATGGAAGTGGTTGATTTGATGGTTGTGTTTGAAATTGCAGTTGAGTTGGTTGAGTCCGCTGAGGAGGGTAGTATTGAGGTTGGTATGGGGAATATGGTTGTCGGAATTGAGGATACTGGGGATTTCTACCATAAGAATTTTGCCAACCTTGTGCCCAAGATGGGTTTTGAGGTTGAGGTGGCCAAGGTTGCCAAGGCATAGGTGCATTCCAATTGCTCCATGGTTGTGCATATGATTGATATTGAGTATTAAGACCTTGTGCCATACCTGGCTGTTCAGACTGCCATGGTCTTTAAGCAATAAAGCAAAGTGATTCAGCTTGGCTTGATCCAACGTCATCCTGAATGACAACCTTAAGCCCAGGTATTGAAGGACATTCTTTTGTATCATGATTTTCAACACATCTGACACAAATCTCTACACTATCAAGAGGACATTCTCTTAAAGCATGCTTTTTCCTACCCCTGGGACAAAAGATAAATAATGCAACATTCTCAACTTTTTGCTTGTTTTGTATCTTTAGAGTATCTTGTTGTTCACTAAGATTTCTACGGATGTTTGTTTTGAGATTTTCAAGCAAATTGCCAAATTCTACTCTACTTACCATTCTGATGCAGATTTACTAACTCTTGACATGGCTAGATTTCTTGGATTCTTACCATATCTAGCTCTTGAAATATGTTTGCACAACTCACAATTTTCATCAAATGATAATTGGGAAACATCTCCTTTGCCCATTAAATTGAGATGATCAATCCACTCATCTCTTATAGCTTTTATCAAAAGAGCTTTTAATGTCTCCTCTTCTAAATTATGCATCTTGGCCCTTTTGATATTGTAGGCAAATATTTCCACCAGGTCTTCAAGGCCTTCATCCTCCTTTTGCATCATCCTGAAGGTTATGGTGCATACAATAGTCTTTGTATTTTTCTAGGAATACTCTCTTCATTTCATACCATGTTCTAATAGAGTGTGTTCTTAGACCCATAAACCATTTAAGGGCTCCATCTTTTAGAGTAGCTGGAAATAAATTCAATTTTAGAGTATGAAGTAAATAGTCATAGGATCTAGATGATACCTCAAACTCAAAAAGAAATGTCTTAGGATCCTCAGTTCTTAAGCCATGAAAATTGGGAAGAATAGAAGGTGAGATATTTTCATTGTGGCTGTGGTATCTTCATCAAAGATGGGGAATCCATAAGGGTATTGTTCTCCGCTTACTCATCTACCACCTTGTCCACCACCTCCTCCTCTACCTCTTCCCCCACCAATTCTAAATTCACCACCATCTACATTGTGTACTTCTCCTTCCCCTTATTCTGCCATTGTAGATTCCTCAAAGCTAATATAAGGTTCAACAATAGGATTATCTATTTCTTCCTCTGGTTCTTCTACTAATGTTATCTCATAAAAAGTTTCCTCCTCATTCTTACTAGGCACATCTAACTCCTATCGTAAGAGTGTTCTCTTTTTGAAGAGAGAAATGCAACTCCTTTAGTAGTGGATGTAGGTTCTTCAACTACAACTTTTGTGGAAGAAGTTGGTGAATCCCTAGACTGAATTTTAGATCTGTGTACCTTAGGAAGTCTATATCTGCCTGCTATGGATGGTATGTGAGTGTCGGTGGATGGTGTGGCACTATGGGGTCTAGTGGAGGTTCTTGGTGATGTCGGTATTGAACTACGTCCACTACCTCTACTTGCAATTCTACTTCTAGAATCTCGTTCGCTATACATGCATTCTAAATGATTTTTATATGATTTTAACTATGCATCTAAGATGATATGCAAACCAAAAATAAAGTCCTATATGTTGAAAATAGTGTAACTAGGATCGATCCTCATTATTTTTGCATTAATGTATTTTTGTATTTAAAGAATTATTTTTGCTCTAATTAAAGAGCTCAAGACAAAATGAATGTAAGTCCTTCTAGATCATCAAAGAAATGCTCAAATATGTACCTACCATTTTACTCTTGAAACCACTCAAAGGAAGGCTATGAAACCATGTCGGCTCAGCTAAATGATGGAAGGAAAGGTTGGCCTAATCGAAGTTCACGTCGGCTCAATGAATGGGAAGGCTAGCCTATATATATAGGCTACTTATGGAGCTTCAACAACACAATTCAATTCACTTCTCTCATGAAGAAGCAAGGTAACGAAGGAGCTGCAATGTTTGAGGAAGTCTGTCCCCTCATTGAGCCTGCACCTCGACATCCAGTCCTGGGTTAGCGTATCGCATTTTATGATTGTGTTTGAAGGGCAAATCTGGGTTAACATATCGTAATTCATGATTGTGTTTGAAGGGCAGATTTGGGTTAACATATCACAATCCATGATTTCGTTTGAAGGGCAATCCTGAGATTCACATATCACATTTCAGGAGGAGACTGTGGATGACAGTTCGAGGGTATGTAAGACTAAACGAGCCCTAACTCCATCCATGTATGCATATACGCTCAGAATTCTACGGCACCCTCCTTCACTGTGGTGACAGCCAACCAGATTATCTTGTGAAAGCTGTGCACATCAGCCATTTCCATAACTGTGACAACGTATGATATATATATATATATATATATATATATATATATATATGGAGCAAAAGTAGATCGAGGCTAGGAGAGCCTATTCGAGCTGATTTGGTACAGACTGATATAATTTTTCAATTGCAGAACTAAACAGTGCTACTGGGTACATATTTTGAGGTATTGTTTTTGATGTTGAAGGCATTTCAAGGTCAAGTTTTGGGTCATGTAATTTCTCAATAAAGATTCCATAAGAAAGAGTTCAAGGGTTTTTCCTCTCAAGTTTTGGATAGGTTTTTGTCTTGGCATGGTGCCAATATTTGTGTACTTGTGCATGACTGATTTTCTTATTTTGATAGCTGGTTGATGATAATGATGCATAGTAATAATATCGATCAAATCTGAGAAAAATAATATCTGAAGCAGTTATCTAAGAAAGAGAAATATAACAATTGCTTTGCCCTTAATTTTCTCAACATGGTATGAAAGGGTGGTTCATCTCAGGGCATAAAGAAGATCAACTCCCTCATGCAACAGTTGGCAAGTATTGGGCTATGGCTAACAAACCTCATCAATCAAAAGATCAAACAAGCTTGGGTGTATCTAATCTCCAAATCTGACAGATCTACAAAAGCTGATGGCTTATTCTCTGCACTCTCGGGTACATTACAAGATGAAAACATCTGGGTAATAGATAGTGGAGCTTCAAGGCATATGACCGGTCACCATCATCAACTCAAGACTCTCTCCAAGGGAAAATCCTCCTACTTCTGTGGAGCTTGGTAACAACAAAAACTATCCACTGAAAGGCATCGGATCTACCTCCACGAAGCTTGATGACGGAAGCAACATTCATCTCAACAACATCCTCTATGTTCTAGGTTTGTGCAAAAATCTTATTTCTATTTCATCTTTAGAAGAAAAGGGTGATAGAGTAGCTTTTATAAATGGAAAGGTAGAGTTGTTTGGGCTAAAGATTCAAGTCTTGAAAAAGCTAGAACCATTGGTGTTCGGGAAGGCAGATTATACAGATTAGCCTCTCCGTCAAATCAAGCACTCGTACATACTGAAATCATCCCATGTGAATTATGGCATAGAAGGTTGGGTCACTTACACTTCAAAATTCTTCCAACCCTGAACTCCATAGTGAATGGAATCCCAAATCTTAAGGAAGAACATGAAGGTATATGCAAGGGCTGTGCATTGGGCAAGATTGCAAAGAAACCATTTGGACACAGCACATCCCGTGCTCAAGAGATACTTGATCTTATACACTCTGATGTTTGTGGTCCTATGACCAAATCTCTTAGAGGAGATCTATACTATGTTACCTTTATAGATGACCACTCTAGGAAAACTTGGGTTTACCTCCTTAAATCCAAAGATGAAGTCTCTTCAAAATTTCAAGAGTTTTAAGCCGAAATTGAAAATCTCACACTTCAAAAGAAATCATAGCCTTCTGCAAGGAGGCAGAGATTAAGAGGGAGCTCATAGTTCCGTGTAATCCTAAGCAGAATGGGGTAGTTGAACGAAAGAGCAGGGCCATAGAAGAAAGTGTCAAAGCTATGATTCATGACCAAGATCTACCGAAATTCCTATGGGGTGAACCAACAAACACTGCTGTGTACGTTCAGAATAGAAGTCCCCATAGGTCTCTAAATAATCGAACACCTGAGGAAGTCTTCATTGGGAAGAAGCGTACCGTGGATCATCTCCGAATATTTGGGTGTTTGGTATATATCCACATACCCAAGGATAAAAGGAAGAAGCTAGATCCATCAAGCAAGAAGGTAATATTTGTGGGATATAGTAATTCATCAAAAGTTTACATAATCTACATCAAAGAAGGACATGATATAGAAGTAAGCCGAGATGTAATCTTTGATGAAAATATTGCATTCAAAAGGTCAAAAGACATTTCATCTAATTTCGATGAAGGAGATCTTCCTATATTCGAGGAAGAAGTCAACAAAGAAGAAGACAGTACTCATCAAGAAGATGAAGGTTTGATCGAACATGTCACTATCCCTGAAAAGAGGAAGAGACCTAATTGGTTGACCTCCACACTTCAAGACGCTGAACGACATTAGGCAAGTGGAAAATTTAGAGAAAGCAAGAGACCCAGAAGGTTCCCTGGATATGCGGCCTACATGTCAAAATTGATAGAAGATGAGCCATCTAAATTCGAAGAAGCTTCCAAGCATCTTGAGTGGAAGTTTGCCATGAATGAGGAATACCAATCGATAATGAAGAATCGGGTTTAGGAAGTTGTTCCTAGACTAGAAAACAAATCTGTGATAACTTCGAAATGGATTTACAAAATTAAGCATGCTGCAGATGGGAGCATAGACAAATACAAAGCCAGATTTGTGGCCAAGGCTTTCTCACAAGAAGAAGGAATTGACTATGAAGAAACCTTTTCTCCTACAACAAGATATACAACCATTCGTTCAATGATTTCTCTAGCTGCATCCATGAAATGGAAAGTTCATCAAATGGACTTAAAGATTGCATTTTTGAATGGCACCATAGATGAAGAAGTCTACATTGAGCAACCTTTGGGATTCGAGGTCAAAGGTAAAGGAGACTATGTTTGTAGATTGAAGAAGGCCCTATATGGCCTCAAGCAGGCACCTAGAGCATGGTACGCTAGGATGGACACTTATCTGCAAAGACTAGGCTTTACTAAAAGTTCGGCTGATCCCAATCTCTACATCATAGTGGTAAAAGATGAACCTGTCATCATCTTACTATATGTAGATGATCTTCTACTAATTAGTGTAGAAGAACGTATTCTGGAATGCAAGAAACAATTAACAACAAAATTCGATATGAAGGATCTAGGGTCCATGCACTATTATTTGGGATTGGAAGTATGGCAAGAACCCAATGAGATTTATTTGGGTCAAGGAAAGTATGTAATTGAAATTCTCAAAAGGTTTGATATGATGGAGTGCAAGCCTATGATGACTCCTATGATCACGAACCCGAGACTGTTAAGAAATTCTGAATCTAGTCTGGTGGATCCCACAAGGTACAAGCAATTAATTGGATCACTGATGTACCTAGTAAATATTCGGCCATATATATGCTTTGCAGTGAATATTCTCAATCCGTTTCAGATGGAGCCTCTTCATGATCATTGGGTGGCAGCCAAGCATATGCTGAGATACTTACGTGGAACCATACATTACTGCCTAAAATATGAGAAAGGAAAAGATGTACTTCTGACAGGATTTACTGATTCCGATTGGGGAGGCAACGAGAAGGATGGTAGAAGCACAATTGGAGGATGCTTCAGTTTAGGATCCTCAATGGTCTCTTCGATGAACAAAAAGCAAGAGACAGTTGCCTTAAGCAGTACTAAAGCCAAGTATGTAGCAGCATGCGAAGTTAGTCAGGAAGCGGTTTGGTTAAGGAAATTGTTATTCGACTTATTTGCAGGACCGTTGGCCTCTACAACGATTCATTGTGATAATACCAACTATATACGATTGTTTGAGGACCCAGTGTTTCATGGGAAGACAAAGCACATAAACAACAAATATCATTATATTCGGAAGTTAGTACAGGATGGAGCACTGAAGTTGGAATATGTTCCCACATATGAGCAAACTGACGACATATTAATGAAAGCACTTCTGAACAAGAAACTTGTGTATTTTCGAGACAAGCTTGGTCTGGTTGATATGTTGTCCCTATTTGAGCGGGAAAGATAGATACTACATTTCTGTCTTCCGAGAATGAAGAAGAAATGGGGGATTGAGTTATCATCTGGCATCCGACACTCTTTGAGGATGAGGTAGGGCATCCAAGACAAGAGTGGGCAAGAGGACCAATATTCTTGAGGGCTGGGAACCCAAGATGAGAATAGGCCTAGTAGGGTATACTCGGAGAACACCCGGGTGGGTGTGACCCTAAGAGAGACAATAACAAGCGTGTCTATAAGTCATTGGTCTCGCCAACATTGTGCTCTGATCTATGATTGAAAGATAGAGCGATTAGTCAAGGCCTTGCGATATGGAGACAATGTTGGTTGAAATGATGCTATAACAGATGGATAACTAATCCAACTCTTTGCTTATGAGAACTCTTGTATTGAGAATGTCCATGTACCATGATGAATGAATACCTCCCTAGTTAAGAGGGAGTGTTGAAAATAGTGTAACTAGGATTGATCTTCATTATTTTTGTATTAATGTATTTTTGTATTTAAAGAATTATTTTGCTCTAATTAAAGAGCTCAAGACAAAATGAAGGCAGTCATATATTATTTTTGTAAATGTAATGAATGTAAGTCCTTCTAGATCATCAAAGAAATACTCAAATATGTACCCACCATTTTACTCTTGAAACTGCTCAAAGGAAGGCTATGAAACCACGTTGGCTCAACTAAATGATCGAAGGAAATGTCGGCCTAATCGAAGTTCATGTTGGCTCAATGAATGGGAAGGCAAGCCTCAACAACGCAATTCAATTCACTTCTCTCACGAAGAAGCAAGGTAGCGAAGGAGCCGCAGCGTTTGAGGAAGTCTGTCCCCTCGTCGAGCTTACACCTCGGCATCCAGTCCTGGGTTAGCGTATTGCATTTCGTGATTGCGTTTGAAGGGCAGATTTGGGTTAACATATCGTAGTTCATGATTGCGTTTGAAGGGCAAATCTGGGTTAACATATCGCAGTTCATGATTGCGTTTGAAGGGCAGATCTGGGTTAACATATCGCAGTTCAGGATTTCATTTGAAAGGCAGTCCTGAGATTCGCATATCGCATTTCAGGAGGAGATTGCAGATGATAGTGCGAGGGTACCGTAAGACTAAACGAGCCCTAACTCCATCCACGCATTCATATAAGCTCAGACTTTTAGGGCACCCTCCTTCGCTGTGGTGATAGTCAACCGGATTATCTTGTGGAAGTCGTGCACATCAGCCATTTCCAAACTGTGACAAGGTTGTATATATATATATATATATATATATATATATGGAGCAAGAGTAGATCGAGGCTAGGAGAGCCTCCTATCCGAGCTGATTTGGTACCGATTGATATAATTTTTCAATTGCAGAACTGAACAATGCTATTGGGTACATATTCTGAGGTATTGTCATTTGATGTTAAAGGCATTTCAAGGTCAAGTTTTGGGTCATGTAATTTCTCAATAAAGATTCTATAAGAAAGAGTTCAAGGGTTTTTCTTCTCAAGTTTTGGAGAGGTTTTTACCCTGGCATGGTGCCAATATTTGTGTACTTGTGCATGACTGATTTTCTTATTTTGATAGCTAGTTGATGATAATGATGCATAGTAATAATATCGATCAAATCTGAAGAAAAATAATATCTCAAGCAGTGATCTAAGAAAGAGAAATATAACAATTGCATTGCCCTTAAATTTCTTAACATGGTATCAGAGGGTGGTTCATCTCAGGGTAGAAAGAAGATCAACTCCCTCATGCAACAGTTGGCAAGTATTGGGCTATGGCTAACAAACCTCATCAATCAAAAGATCAAACAAGCTTGGGTTTATCTAATCTCCAAATCTGACAGATCTACAAAAGCTGATGGTTTATTCTCTGCACTCTCGGGTACGTTACAAGATGAAAACATCTGGGTAATAGATAGTGGAGCTTCAAGGCATATGCCCGGTGACCATCATCAACTCAAGACTCTCTCCAAGGGAAAATCCTCCTACTTCTGTGGAGCTTGGTGACAACAAAAACTATCCACTGAAAGGCATCAGATCTACCTCCACGAAGCTTGATGACGGAAGCAACATTCATCTCGACAACATCCTCTATGTTCTAGGTCTGTGCAAAAATCTTATTTCTATTTCATCTTTAGAAGAAAAGGGTGATAGAATAGCTTTTATAAATGCAAAGGTAGTTGTTTGGGCCAAAGATTCAAGTCTTAAAATGCTAGAACCATTGGTGTCGGAGAAGGCAGATTATACAGATTAGCCTCTCCTTCAAATCAAGCACTCGTACATACTGAAATCAGCCCATGTGTCCCAAGATGAATTGGGAGAAGCCATACACGTTGAAGATGAAGCTAGCCCAGACTCACTCCAACAGGTTGGTGCAAGGGTTTGGGATGAAGGAGAATCAAATAATGATGCAGATTTCTTGTCGTCATTTAACGAGACTGTTGAGGAAAATCACAAGGCTACAACAATTGATGACGGTTCCCAAGAGGTGTGCAAAGATGATAACATGCAGGTAGTCAACGGTGTGAACTAAGACACATCAGATGATTTATTTCATAAAGAAGATATTTTTCATATGCTTACTTATACCCATAATTTGGAAATCCAATTGAAGGTAAGCGTCGACCAGATTATGGCAGCGATGAGGCATTATGATGATATACATGCATTAGTGGCAGATTATTGTTGGAGAAATACAATGATACATAACAGTTTGAGAAGAGAGCCTTTACTAGCAAATTTTCAAACACTCAGAGGCATTGGCAGAGATGAAATCTAATTACCTTCACCTTTTTTCGGATAGAGATCACCTACTCATTCTTGTTGAGATATACCATGATGTGTTAGAAGGGAAGGAGGAGGAAGTTGATAGGTTAATCCATGAGCTTGAGACTACCCAAGAGTCCTTGAAGAGCACTCAGATGGCCCTTCGAGAATGAGAGTTGTAGGTTGAGCAACTTTGTATGGGGTTGAGTTATGGATATTCTTCATCTCCCATGATAAACAGTCAATCAACTATGGAAACGATCACACAAGAGGATGATAGGGGCACTCATGATTGGATAGAGGAGCCTCTTGTGATATTTGAGCTTGACGAGCATCGAGATGTACATACACTTACAAAGAGGTATGTCCTAGGGGGTTCTGATTATGCATCCATGGGATGTTGAGACATGTATATTTCAAACGAGGATACATCCATCTGGGACCCAATTTCAATTGACATGGCTGGAGTGGATACTGGAAGCCGAGGTTGGCATTGGGATCTAGGTGGGGCTTTACATCATATACCAGAGGTGCAATATGATTATGGCATTGATGGGGTGATTGACCCAGCGATTGAGGGCACATGTTCCTTCACGTTTCCATTGGGAATGTGTAGACTTTAGGAGATGTCCTTGCACATCATTCATGCATGGGGTTGCAGGGTGGTCAACTTGCCCTGGCAGGAGTTATTCAAATGGGATGGCATTGGTATGTCACCAAACAGGGTGTTGTATGGAGACAATGCACTTCCATTGATGTATTAGGCACAATAGCCACTGAGGATCAACGCAATAGTGAAATTCTCATTAGCATGTGAGGAGTTATGTCTCTCGGGTTTACCAAGACAATTTAGGAGATGTGACTCTAATCACAATGGGTTCACTAGTAGAGTGGTAGATACATTGGCACATGTGGGATACTAGATGATACTGGGTGGTACGACAACAAGCAATGGTATCTAGTGGTGCACGATACAACGTTATGCAGAGGAGCGTAGGGATATGTGATTGCGTGCAGTAGTGTGTGATGCTGCATAGTAGGATCTTGGAGCATTGCCTCAAGGGAGACCTCTTGATAGGGACATCGAGCGTACCATTGGGCGTAGCTTACCCAAGATCGATGAGGAGACAAATGAGCATCTCTTGCTTATAAGCATAGGGACTCACACAACTATTTCTCTTCCATATTGCTTATAATCACAGAGGATTTGGTCGTTGTCCCTTGATGCTCTCATCATGAGCAACGGGACACGAGAGGCTCACTTGAGACAGTTGGATGAGACACATTGCATCAGGAGGGAAATTTCCCAGTTGAGTCATTTGGCCGGTGGGCGAGTTGATGGATACAGGCTTAGGGATGGCGTGATCTACTACAAAGTTAGCATATGTTCCGTCCCTGAGTTCACACATGATCATGAGGGAGTTGCATGACATACCTTCGGTAGGACATTCCGAGGCATTTTATGAGCATGAGGCACAACAAATTGTAGAGCTCTTTTATAGGAGGGCATGTGGGCTCTAGAAAATATTTAGGTGCATCATCAGGAGACAAGATAATAGAGTTCGTCGTAAGATATGCCAGGAGCACGATGACTTAGCGTGCACAAGGCTGATTATTGATACATGGTGTCCATCTGTTGATTGCATACATGGGTTAGAGGAGAGGTATAGATGCGTTCCAACAACTGTTAGCATTATGCAATAGTCAATAGAGATTGGGAGCTGTGAACTTTTGATATGGTCGTGGGATCCAGTGATCTAGTTGGTTGCTAAATCAGTCCACTTCTTAATGAGCAGGGATATGCCAACGAGTGTTCTAGTTGATTTGGGAGTTGACACTTGGAGGATTGTGGAGGACTTCACCATGTGGCGATGCAAATTTCTCCTGTTGTTGCTTAGGATTAAGTTTAGTTGTAGACTGGTAGAGTATGACCTTGCTAAGATGTTTTAGAAGGATGTGCTTCGTGGTTGTGGGTTCAAACCTTACAAATATTTTGGCATATGGTTCTAGGTGAGGAGGATTCAATATGAGCACAATGGGCAATTATTTATGACTTGAGTGGCATAATGACAACATGGCAGTGGATTTTTGAGACAAGCTTGGGACCTTGGGATTACAAGGCTTGGTAGTTCAACTACCATTAGGGATGAGATGGTTTTTATAGATCATTCATATCTTCCATTGGACCTCTGTTTTGTGGGGAGTGTTTCACTTCTCAATGATTTTTTGATATTTTGGAGCGCCTCACTAGTATGGCACTGTGATCAGTAGGAGGAGGCTGTGGTTAGTCCATGTGGAGGAGGAATATTGTCAACAAGAGTTGGATTATAACTTCTGCAGTTCACTCTTGAGGTACATCACCCATGACATTAGTCAACTTTGACCCAGCTACGAGGATTTTTTATGATAACATCACTGGACCTAGTATGACCCTAGGCTAGCCTTGACACAATCTGATGGGAAGGAGCTGTTTCAAAGCCCAGATGAGGATGGTCTCACATTGAGGGACTAGATATGGCTTGTCGCACTAGAGGAAGCAATGTTAGAGAGAAGGAGGCTTTATTTGATAGTTGGAGACCCATGAAAACCACTTTATGGTGCCTCAACTGCCTTTGGGATTCCACAGTGGACATTGAGGTGGATTTGAGGGCCATCCCTCAAATTTTGGATCATCCAAGCGTCTACAAACATTTTAACACCTCAACACACTTTAGCGTGGCATTTTGAGCTGTAATTGGGCATGGCGTCAACAATTTAAAAGGCTATTGCTCACACGTGTGGGCTAATTTGGTTTGTGTTGTTGTTAGCTAATGTGTTGGCTTGTAACCCAATGACATTTATGATCAAACTTGCTTATAGGGGCTTCTATGGGTTAAATTAGGAGACCTAAGCCTTATATAAATAGAGGATAGGCTCATTTCATTCTCATCATCACTTGTAAACTAATTTAGCTTGCTTGGAGAATTTGACCTAGCTGAATTTGAACCTTGTATCTTGTGGATATGTGATCTATTGAGGATTTTTGCGTATGGAGCTATTCTTTGGCTTTGGAGATGTCATTTTGTAGCAATAAAGGATTTGTATTTTGTGGCTATTGTACGGAGTGGTTAATTATCTAGGGTTTTTGTGTGGTATTTATTGTTGAAAATAATTCCGTGGACTCATGGTAAGAATATTGCATGCATTGCCTTAGTCACATTGTTGGCCACCTTGAAAATTCACATTAAATCTCATTCTTCTTCTCCTAAACCTAATTTCAACATCTCAAGGAAATTTGTTAGCTAGTGCTAGGGCTTTTATTTCAACTAGGATTGCTCTCATTGCTTTGTGGAGGATTCAACACATGGTTGCGAGGTAGTTGCTCCTAAATAACCCTTTTTCCAGTGGCTAATTTCTCCAATTTAGGGCTGATGTTTTATGCGGTAGGTAAATTGTGCCTAGAAAAGCCCTAAATTACCCTATGCTTCAAGTTGAGGCTTATTGAAGGCTTCTTGCACCATAAGTTGATCATATATATCTATTATAAGCCTTTTGTTGGCCTTGTGATCATAGATAAGTTTATTAAGCTTGCTTATTTTGAAGCCCTAGGTCACGTTGTGACCCAATTAGGCCTTTTGGACAATGCAAATTACCTCATTGTGCTAGCTAAGCCCTGCTCTTAAGAAGAGAAACCCTACTTGTGCCAATTTTTGTGACCTTTATCCCCAATACTCGATAAATCGTTTAGATGACCTCACATAGGGAAGCCTCCCTTGTGGTGAAGGTCTACTAAAGAGTAGGAGGTAGTGGCTATGGTGACAGAGGGCCACACTTCATATTGTGGAGAGGGTCTATGAAATATGCTCTACTCAACGCAAATTGCAAAGGTGGCCCCTACCAAAGGCTATCTACAAACACACCTAATCAAGTGATATAGAATGTGTAATGTATTCATCTTGACGGTAAACAATACAGAAGAGAGATAAAAAGGGAGGAAGTAATTACCCAAGCCCTTTCTGAGGTAGAACATATGCTTCTCTATGGTTATTGATTTGTCCTTGTCATCCATACACTTGCAATTGAATTCCAAATTGTGGCGTATAGAACTAATAGCTAGAGATAAGAAATTACGTATACATCACTCTATTATTGAGTCAGAATAAAGACAAATCTACTCCAATAGATTTGTGTTTCTTTTATTTACACCAGAAATTTCCAAGCGAAAAATGGAGAGAGCTAATATTTATGAAGGTTTTAGCTCAACTTTTCCTTACAAAAAATATTATTTTTCCACCTGATTTTAGTGCCACATGTCACCTTTTTCCATCCTTATATTCATACAAGGACAAAGTTTGGGTGATATTTGTCTTGCTTATGTGCAAAAATAATAATAAAAGGTTAAGTTGAATAGGTAGGGTGAATTTCCAATGGGCGTGTATGAATGTTGTGTAAAATTGCAAAAATAATAATAGAAGGCTTGGTCAAATAGGTGGGCTAAATTTCTAGTAGGCTTGCGTTACTGTAAAGTGGAAAACTTCACGATCAAAGCATTTTTCTATAAATAACCACCTCAAAACAGTAATATTATTTTAGGAGGGAGAAAATTCAAGAAAATGAGTGGTATTCTATGTAAAGTTACATTTACGAGGGTGTTCTAGAAATGCATGCCAATGCTAAGTGTGATGGTTGAATGCTCTTTCAAGAAGCCCTTTGACTAAGAATTGTGCTTTATGTTCACATTTAAACCTTTACCATCCATGAATTCTCCCCTAGAAGAATATGTATTTGTGCTGACCTTGACAAAGTCAACCTTGGAATTCTCGTCCTAAAAGAAGCACCCTTAATACTTGTGCAAATGGGTCTTCATCCAATCCATGAGATATCAAAATGTGTGCATACAGGTGCCCTTCGACCAAGTTACGTCACTAGTCACCTCACATGTGTGTAGGGTGTGAATAGGGTTATGTAGGAAGTGCATATATCCTCTTAGTGCAATGCATCACCCAGGAATGTGTGCATGAGTGGATGAGGTGAATGGATGAGATGGAAGGTTGGCACATAGGTATAATTCTTGCCTATTCAAATCAAGGCTCAACTAACTGCTTAAACCCTGTGATAATGGATAGAGATAAAGCATGAATGAGGTTTAGGAAATGTGAACAAAGCTAAATTGAGATTGCGGTGAATTGGAGTTTTGTCATGTGTTTTTGCCTCGACATATGTGCCAAAGGTGGTGGTATTAACTTATGTTCTAGATGGATACAAAGTTCAGTTCAGTAGTGAATAACCAAGAATTAATGTATCATGTCAATATGTGTCAAAATGGGGAGTGCCTAGTCTCATGTGTACCTCATGGATTCTAGGTTAAAACTCCTAGTGACGAATTAAAAAGTGAAAGTTAGAGAAAAAGGCCTTAGTAAAAGATTAGAGAAATAAAGTATTATATGACAGTTAGGTGTGTGTTCACACGAGAAAAAATGGAAATTTGAGATTTTAAGAGTTAATATGATTTAAAACACGGGGAATTATAGACCAAAGGTACCATGCACTTTCTAGGAGATGGAGTGAAGTGGTATGTTGGTATGTAAGTGAATTTTACTTGGGTTAAATGTTAATATGTGTCGTGATACAGAAATCACCAAGGAAAAATGGTGGAAGATGGTGAAGGTGGTGATAATATATATGTTAAGTTGATTTCACCTAGGAAAAAGTGATGGCATGCTTGCAATAGACAATTTGCATAAGGTAAGACTATGGAAATTACATTAATATGAAGATAATTAGGTAAATGCATCACCATGATAGAGGACAAACTTGCAATACTAAGTGAAAGTGATTAGGATGTGACTAGGTGACCGTGGTGATGAAGATTTGTGAAGAAAAATATATACACCTGAAGCAGCTTCCACCAGCATTCTAACCTTTTGAAGGCTAGAATGATCCCATCAATCTGCCCAAGACCATTTACCGCTCATCTCAACATAAGGGGTAACAAGACTGTTTGAAGGGTAATATTTTTACAAGAATTTTACTATCCACGGATTAACTTTAATGAGCTTCTTATTACTTAAATAACATAGCAAGTGCAGTTTTTCTTTATTTCTAGACAAAAGGGCATCATCTCACAAGGTGTGGCTCTCTTGCCACTTTGAATTTAGCATTTAGTTGGCATTTTGAATATACTGCAACTTTTTAAATGTATAGATTGTTGACCATTGCTTGGGTAGGGTATTTGTTTACATGCACAAACACAATTGTGTGTGTGTGTTTATATTTCCTACTAACTTTGAAGTTACTTAATTTATCAGGTCATTTATCATCTTGACCAAGTCAACCTTGGAATTCTCATCCTAAAAGGGGCACCCTTAATACTTGTGAAAATGGGTCTTCATCCAATCCATGAGATATCAAAATGTGTGGATATAGGTACCCTTCGACCAAGTCACATTACTAGTCACCTCACATGTGTGTAAGGTGTGAATAGGGTTATGTAGGAAGTGCATATATCCTCTTAGTGCAACACATCACCTAGGAATGTGCGCATTAGTGGATGAGGTGAATGGATGAGATGGAAGGTCTGTACCCTAGGGCACATAGGTATAATTCTTGCCTATTCAAATCAAGGCTCAACTAACTCCTTAAACTCTGTGATAATGGATAAAGATAAAGCATGAATGAGGTTTAGGAAATGTGAACAAAGCTAAATTGAGGTTGCGGTGAATTGGATTTTTGTCATGTGTTTTTGCCTCAACATATGTGCCAAAGGTGGATGTATTAACTTATGTTCCCCATGGATACAAAGTTCAGTTCACTAGTGAATAATCAAGAATAAATGTATCATGTCAATATGTGTCAAAATGGGGAGTGCCTAGTCTCATGTGTACCACATGCATTATAGTTTAAAACTCCTAGTAACAAATTAGAAAGTGAAACTTAGAGAAAAAGGCCTCAGTGAAAGATTAGAGAAATAAAGTATTAATACAGCAGTTAGGTGTGTGTTCGCACGAGAAAAAATGGAAATATGATATTTTAAGAGTTAATATGATTTAAAACATGGGGAATTATAGACCAAAGGTACCATGCACTTTCTAGGAGATGGAGTGAAGTGGTATGTTGGTATGTAAGTGAATTTTACTTGGGTTAAATCATAAATGTTAATATGTGTCGTGATACAGAAATCACCAATGAAAAATGGCAGAAAGTGGTGATAATATATATGTTTAGTGGATTTCACCTAGGAAAAAGTGATGGCATGCTTGCAGTAGACAATTTATGTAAGGTAAGACTATGGAAATTACATTGATGCGAAGATAATTAGGTAAACGCATCACCATGATAGAGGAGAAACTTGCAATACTAAGTGAAAGTGATTAGGATGTGACTAGGTGACCATGATGATGAAGATTTGTGAAGAAAAAGATATACACCTGAAGCAGCTTCCACCAGCATTCTAACCTTTTGAAGGCTAGAATGATCCCATCAATCTGCACAAGACCATTTATCACTCATCTCAACATAAGGGGTAACAAGACTGGTTGAAGGGTAATATTTTTACAAGAATTTTACCATCCACTGATTAACTTTAATGAGCTTCTTCTTATTTAAATAACATAACAACTGCAGTTTTTCATTGCTTCTAGACAAAAGGGCATCATCTCACATTGTGTGGCTCTCTTGCCACGTTGAATTTAGCATTTAGTCGGCGTTTTGAATATACTGCAACTTTTTAAATGTATAGATGGTTGACCATTGCTTGGGTCGGGTATTTGTTTACATGCACAGACACAATTTTGTGTGTGTGTTTATATTTCCTACTAACTTGGAAGTTACTTAATTTATCAGGTAATTTATCATCTGGAATTTGATGGTGCTTCCAAGGGAAACCCTGGGAAGGCTGGAGCTGGAGCTGTGCTGCGAAGCATAGATGGAAAAGTGGTATGATAATGCAAAATTCACCAATGTTCACTAATTGCAAACTTGTGTCTTTACAATGTGCTTATACAAGCATATTTATTACTGAGATTATTTGTCATCTTGAAATTCTACATGTTCTGACCGTTTAGGCCTGGTTTGTAAACAGGTATATGAATTGAGAGAAGGTGTTGGCTATGCAACAAATAATGTTGCTGAGTATCGTGCTGTTATTCTGGGGTTGAAAGTTGCTCTGAGTTATGGAATTTCTGAAATTCATGTGAAGGGGGACTCAAAACTTGTTTGCAAGCAGGTCTCTCTCCCTCTGTCACACACACGCACACAGACACACCTACAATCCTTTTATAACTATGTAATTCATGTAAGAAGCATGAATTCCAAAGGAAAATATGGTTTACTTGATATTAAACTCTCTCTCTCTCACTCATGTACACAAATGCATTTTACAGGCAAACATTTATCTATTGACAACAACACCTGGATATTTCTTTTTAATTTTGTTCTATTGTCTTTGAAACTGATAATTGTCTTCCCATAAACTGCTGTACCAGTGTGTTATTAAGTTACAGTCTAAAAGTCTAACATTCATCAAATATTTCCTGCAGACCGTTTAGTTATACAAAGAGCAAGGCGAATCAGATTAGAGTTATTTGATGGTGTATGTCTCTATTTTTTTCTTATGGTCATTAGAAAACGGCTACAAACATTGGTGCCTCTATTTCAAACATTCCTTCTAAGATTATTGCAATGCAGAATTAACATTTAAAGGGAACTCAAAATTATTGGATGGGGTAAACAAAAGCATTATATATTACTGTGGGATTTAAAGAAAACATTACAGTGATGCAAATCTGGCACTAAAGGGAGAAGGCGGCGAGGCAATTTCAATTCCTGAAACCAAACATTATATGAGGAATATAAATATTTGAACAGTCATGTAATCAACACAGAAATTTCTTATTGAAATATCTGGCAGAAATTGTGCTTCTTATTTCCCCGAAAACTAACAATACAAGTTCCCAAATGTTTGCTGATGTCATGGAATCTACTGACTGTCTCTCTGATATTCCGACTACATCCATATTAAAGTCTGCCTTTAAACATGAATTAGAAACGGAAAGTACTTTTGGAAGAGTAAAGAGAAGAACTGAAATTAAATCACAAAACTGCGCTATCTGCTATATTATCTAGTTGGGAGTGAATGAATGCTGATCAGATGTCTTTCTTAGCTCAAATACTCTTGTATTAAGGATCCTGTGAACATTCCTCTGTTTTACCTTGCGGCCTTGACTGCTACCCATTGGTTAAACTGATTTGGTTTTGTTCCCATGAAATACTTCCTTTACCTCATTCCACTATTGTACCTTGGAACCAATGGGGTATCTGCCTTCTGTGGGCTTATAAACTCTCTCTGTGTTAATTTTTAACCGTAGCACCTGGTTAATTACTTCCTAGCAGATTACACAGATCTATTGAATAATAACACGGCTAGTGTTTTAACAGAAGCAAAGTAAGCAGCGGAAGGAAATTAAATCAATACACCAATCTCACAATCACATGCACACAACATATCTGCCCTTCAAAATCGGTTCTTCATTTAAATAACTCAGAGCTTACAAGGGTGGTTCTTCATTTAAATAACTCAGAGCTTACAAGGGTCCCCTTCCTAGGCTAATGGTCCATCGAAGAAGATATATACAACAAAACACTGAAACTAATCCACCTGATTATGCCCTAGATCTGTGCTTCGATTTGCTTGGCTGATCTGGATCTCCGTTGCTGCTCCTTGCACCTTCCTTGAACCCAGCACACTTGAGTGGAAGTTCTTCTCCACCCAATCACTAAGATGTCATTCTTTCAATGTCTTGTGCTCACTAGATGTGTCTTCTCCCTTTGCCTAGCCTTCCATTTATAAGGTTGAGTCATTTACTGAATCCACAACCCTAATGTCCGAAGTGATGAGAGTTGAGATTAGATGTCAACATCACTTGAGATCAATGGTTCAGATTCATTTAATCTACCAATGCAAAAATATTTGCATTTCATTAGATTAGCTCACTCTATTTTATAAGAAATAATTACTTGCTAACATTGAAGGTGTATTAGGCCACTTCTGCACGCCTAGATTTTAAAAATATGTAACTGCGGTCAAATTCCACTTTGGACAGCTCACTTGACGAAGATGATGATTGCATTGAATTCCGCTTTTCGAGAGGACCAAAATCGACGTAAAGATCACTCAAAACGGATAAGGGAAAGTGTACATATGAAGAAAGGCCCACATGTGTACATTTAACAGGGTCGACCCCAAAGCAAAGTGGACACCCTTGGAAGGCTATAAATACAAGTGACCTCTGCTTCATTTGGACACAACCATGAGACACTCTTCTATCTTGGTTTTTGGCCCTCAGAGGTCTGAGGCTCGTTTGCAGAGGAACATGTTCTCTTTGAGGTGAAATTGCAGGGTCTGAAGCTCGCATCTCAAATTTAGGGTTTTGGGCCACAGTTGCAAGCACAACATAGGACGAAGTCGAGCCCAGTCGCTCACACACAAGCTCATTCTAGTTGCACAGACAACTCTCCATCCATGCGACTAGGGGTTTAGAGTTTTCGCAGTCTAGATCTGACCCTAGTCGCTTGCATGCCAGGTTCAAGGGAGCTACTGGGTAGCTATAGTCACTCGCATAACTCCTCCTCTGTGCGACCAAGATCTAAAAGATGAAATCTTAGTCTTCGAAAGATTTCGTTCAGTGACCGCAGGGTTCGACAATTGACCGTAGACAATGACAGTTCATTGCAGACTTCATAATCAAGGTTTTGAGTATATGCATTGTTGGGTTCATTTCATGGATGTTGTAGTTGTTTTGTTGGTTAGTTGCATAGACGAAGATATGGATCAATGTACTCTCTTTTGCTTAATTATTTGATCACAATCTACTACGAAGAAGAATTTGAAAGGGTTTTCCCCATAGTGGGTTTTGCCCTGGTCTTTGACCAATCCTGGTGTCTCTATGTGTGAATGATTTTCTTCTATTGTTCCTTTATGTTCCACTGTGCTAATGTTGATGATATTGTTCTTTCTATATAGTTACATACGCTGCTGAATAATGATGTAAATTTGAATAATGTTATGATGTTATGGGGTGAATGTAATGTGTTAATGAAGAAATGCAATTATCAAAGCAAAGAACAATATAGCCATAAGAAAAATTAACATGGTATCAGAGTTGGGCTGAAGAAAAGTCATGGAGATCACCCCCATGGTGACACCTTTGATGGAAGCAAGAAGAGGATGTTGGACAGCTAAAATAATTCTAGGGTTTGAAGAAAACCTTAGGCTATTTGTGTATTAGGGTTTGATGGATATTATGAGGTATGAAACCTAGCATGGTCAATGTGAAGATGCTCAAGCACTTGTGATAGATTTGATGAAGCCCTAGATGGGATAGTCTCTAGTAGGCTTGATTGTTGATAAAGTTAATTGAAATATTGAAGGCAACACTGTTAATGTGGACAATGGACAATGATGGCTCTTGAAAGTTGGTTCAAGAGGGAGAGGATCACCTCTCATTGAAGATAAGTATTTCTTGACTTATGATGCTCCTTTATGTCTTTACTTTTGTTTAGACTTATAGATATGATTATTGTTTTAATCATTACTTATACTTCCTACATGTATATTTGAGTATATGGATGTTTCTAACCTCCTTAATGAGATGTGACAAGTGGATCCTTCTTGAGGATCATTTGAGATGCAAGAAAGAAAAGCTAGAGTTGGAAAAGGTAAAGAGGCACCTAATGAAAACATGCATAGGTATTTGAATACTACAAGGTATGCATGATATATTGTTTCAATGTTATGTTTCATCTGTAATATTGAATTGCAAGGTAAGCCCCCTAAGGTATGATGAGAATGTCTCTTTCTCAAATGGTTCATGCATGCATATTTGGATTCATGGTTCTTACGATGAAATGGTGCACTTGATATTGAACAAGTATGTTATCTTCTAGACATTATGAACTTCTTGATTCCATGAGGCTACTTAATGTTGATCTTTGATATAGTGGCATACTTGATGTTTGGCTAACATCTATCATTTTGGATATCTTGATCCCATAAAGAAGGTTAGCATCTTGATTCTAGTAGATGGTAACTTGACACTATTTGTTTGTGAAAAACATGGTAGCCATGATAATAGAAGTATAACAATGAGATTGATACTTAGGATCTTTTGTTGACCATGGTTATCTTTTGATGTGCTCAGTGGTTGTGGCATATGGTAAAACTGAATGCCCTAACTTATTAGATTGAATTATGTGACAAAGAAGTAATGCTTGTGATCATGATTCTTGAAGTGTACTCCTATTAGCTATTTCACACTAATCCTTGATGACAGATTGATGTCATGTCATGATGAAGTAGCTGATAATAACATAATATAACCATGATAAATATATGATATGGTCTGACTTTATGATCTAATAGATCTGTTGATGCATGACAATATTGTAGAAAGGTTGATGGCATGAATGAAGATCACTGAAGTGGACTCCCATTCAGAGGTAGAACCTCTCCATAAGATCCCTTCTATTGTCATTTGCATTATATACTCTTTACTGTAGAAGTATGATTTATGGGCAAGAATAGACAAATATCTAACATTGTTGATCTATAGCAAAATTCTAATCTGAGGAGAGAGAGTTTTCCCTTACCCTAAGCCTCATTCGCGCAGAAGCAAGCCTATAGGTGTGATTGTAACCTCTTAGCTGCACGTAAGTAAGGTCAAGGGTGCGACTGTAGTCTCTGAACCACACGCAGGAAGGCCTATGGGTGTGATTATGCTTGCTGGATACAAAAATGAAGTTTTGTGCATGAAGTCTGTTGTTCACGTGAAGGATGTCAGTCCTACAAATGTGGAGTAGACAACTAAAGGATCTGTGAGCAAGAAAGTTTGAATGTTTACTATAATATGAATATATAGATTGAATTTGTTTGCAGGTGATCGGGACATGCGTATAGATATGTCATTATGCTTGAAGTTGTGCTAGAAGAGTTTGGCATGATTTGGTAGATTGATATAGATGCGCAGTATTTAGAGTTCTGACAAAATGCTTGATAATGACTTCAAAACTTTGACTTGATATGTTCTGGACTATAGATCTCTCTATGATAATAGATTTGGATTTGACCTAATATCTAATGATTTGATTTGACCATTGATGATTTATGCTATCTGGGCGTAGTGACCTTCAATGATTAATATGGATAGTTGATAATGGTTTTGTATTGGCCTCCTTGTTCCTAGCACAATGGGTTGAACTATTGACAACTGTGATTTAGTGTGAAGTAATATGACAATTAATGGATGGAACTTGCATAACTTATTCTTGTTGTATGCATTTGCATCTAGCGACTTATATTATGATCATGAGGATAACTTGTTGAAGATTGGATTGATATTGCGTGGTAGATGACAACTTGTTGGCATAATATTAGATGAAGTCATGACTTGTTGAGAGCTCTACCTGCCACTTGGTTTAAAGAATCTGATACTGTGACATTGTGATGATTGTGATATTGGTTATGATCTGGCATCTAAACTTTGATAAGCTAACTTATTTGATTTGATTGTACAATATTGAGAATATCAGTTTGGTAAAGTGTTATGTTTGTAGAGAGCATTGTATGAAGCAAGCTCCTTGATCTTGATGTGTCCGCATTAATAGTTATGTGATGAAGTCAGGATGATGTGTTGATCCAAACTTCTACTTCAGAAGTGTTCCAAGGTATGATTTTAATTTTGGTTTTATATGATGAAGGTCTACTTTTGACAGGTAATGAGCGTCTGATGATCTAAGTAAGAGCGAGATGGCTGCTGAAGCTCAGAATAATGAATCATGGCATGATTTTTGAAGTTGGGAAAAGATAATCTATATTGTGAAGCTATTGAAGAAGTATTGGAAAGTGGAGATGAAAATCCTTGGACACTTCGATTGAATTTCAAGAAGTTGTGAAGAGATATTATTGAACTTGACTTGGAAATTGCCAGTTGATTAAAGCATTGATGTTCCATTTTGAACATCCGTCTGTACATATACATGATGTGCATAGAACTTGAGTCGATTCATGATTGAGCTGCTTCATTCACATTGAGTTGCGTTGAAGAAAAGTGTAACTAGGTTCGGTATTTGTCAATGTAATTTTGATCTTTGTACTTGTCAAGAAAAAGAAATATTATTTTTATAAAATTATATGAATGAGTTTCTTGTTCATTCCATAGGTCTAGGAAAGTCAAAGAGTCAAGATTATGTTAAAGAGCTCTTTATGAGCATTTATGTAATGTACATGGGTGAACCTAGTGTCAAGAAGCCCTCCAAGACAAGCACCATTCTTTACTAAGGAGACTATAATCAAAACGATGAAGACAACATCTTGTCGGCCTGCAAAAATGAATTAAACAACTAAAAAATGACATGTCGGCTCATATAAATGACACAACAGTTCACTTGGTAATGTCGGCTCAAATACAGGGTCAAACCACTATAAATAGGCGTGTAAAGTTCAAAATTATAGTCATATAATTTCAGATATCTCTGCAGCTTCGTGGATGCAGGAACTCACATTCCTCTGTGATCTTGGATGGGTACAAGACTGAATTTCTTCGTATAAAGGTAAGGATCAGACTTCAGATGGACAACCTCACAATAATTTCGGATGGGTGCCACTGAAATGGTTACAGTCTTGGCATAGGTAGAATGATAAGAGTTTTCCTCAACATGCTAGACAGTATCATGGAGGCCTCGGTAAAGGAAGAAAATAGTCACAAAATCTTGGCATAACCAGTGATGACAAGGATCTCAGGGATCCCACAGTAACATACACAGTCTCAACATAAGTATGATAGAAGGATCTCACAATGATTCACTTATCTCGACATACATTAAGGTGCAGTCATGATCCTATCACAGTCATGATCTCGTTCTTGATGGAGACATAGTCACAAAGGCTATGATCTTAGTGAAGGTACAGTTATGATGAGACTGTCATGATATCTCAGGATCTACATGCAACTCACCTATACATATCACATTATGAAGATCCATTGATGAAGACGTCGATGATGGTGCAACAATGATGATGATCTCAATAGTAACAAAGGAAGAGGATTGTTGTCTTGGTCTTAGAGTGGCATAGAGGGTCAAGTATAATGGTCTTGGTGTTCATCAATTGGAATCTCTATAAGAAAAATTATGTGCGGGTCTTCCTCTCCAAGAGGAAGAGGTTTTGGCCCTGGCAGAGTGCCAACTTCTTGTGTTCTTGTCTCTTTGTTTTGGTAGCAATTTGATGAAGTAAACACACACATTCATAATAAGAAGAAGATCAAGATAAGATAAGTAGTAAAAGCATTTCACAAATTGTTATCAAGTATAGAAGAATCTATCTAATGCTAACTGCCCTAGATTCTTCAACATGGTATCGAAGCTAAGGTGCAGAAGTCAAAGGAAGGGCAACAAAAGAGACATACAAGGATCAATCCTCAAGAAGGTTATCGAAGTAAGGTTAAGGGTTTTGTCACGAATAAAGGATCAAGTCAACTCAAGCAAGGTTACAAAGATATACAGTCACAACATACAATATCACTTCAGAAGGAGAACACAATGCCACATCTTGGGTGGACATCATGACAGTGCTCTCAAAATTCTTGATTTCGATTCCATACCCTCACAGTCAAGGAATCAAACTAGTTTGCACGAAACGGGGAAACGGGTATGAGTTTCCGAAACGGGAAGCGATACGAAACGCGACTTCCCCAAATTTTGGAAATGGGGAAACACGAATATATATAT